>JAGVSP010001125.1:15000-129736 GCA_022494985.1 Micrasema minimum
TTTTTTAAAAAAAAAACCTTTAAATTTTTTTTTTTTAAAAAAACCCCGGGGAAAAAAAAATTTTTTTTCCTTTTTTTTTTGGGGGGAAAAAAAAATTTTTTTTTGGGGGGGCCCCCCCTTTTTTGGTTTTGGGGTTTTTTTAAATTTTTTAAAAATTTTTTTTTTTTTTAAAGGGGAAAAAGGGGGGGTTTTTAATTAATTTTTTTTGGGTTTTTAAAAAAAAAAAAAATTTAAAAAAAAAAAAAGTTTTTGGGGATTTTTCCTTAAAATTTTTTTTTTTTTTTTTGGGGTTTTTTAAAAAAAATTTTTTTTTAAATTTTCCCCCCCTTTAAAATTTTTTTATTTTTTTAAAACAAAAAACCCAAAAAAAAAAAGGGGAAAAAAAAAATTTTTTTTTTAAAAAAAAATTTTTATTAAAAACCTTTTAAAAAATTTTTAAAAAAAAATTTAAAAAAAAAACTTAAAAAAAATTTTTTTTTTTTAAAAATTTTTAAAATTTTTTTAAAAAAATTTTTTTTTTTTAAAAATTTTTTTAAATTTTTTAAAAAAAATTTTTTTTTAATTTTTTTTTTTGGGTTAAAAATTTTAAAAAAGGTTTTTTGGGGGTTTTTTAAAATTTTTTTTTAAAAAAAAAATTTTTTTTTTTTTTTGGAAAATTTTTTTAAAAAAATTTAAAAAATTTTTTTTGGTTTTTTTTTAAAATTAAAAAAAAAAAATTTTTGGGGGTTTTTTTTTTTTTTTTTTTTTTTTTTTTTTTTTAAAAAAAAAATTTAAAAAAATTAACCCTTTTTTTAAAAAAAAACCCTTTTTTTAAAAAAAATTTTTTTTTTTTTAAAAAAATTTTTTTTTTGGTTTTTTTAAAATTTTAAAATTAAACCCCAAAAAAAAATTTAAAAATTTTTAAAAAATTCGGGAAAAAAAAAAAAATTTTTTAGTTTCCCGGAAAATTTTTTTTTAAAAAAAACTTTTTTTTTTTTTAAAAAAATTTTTTTTTAAAAAGGGGGTTTTTGGGGGGTTTTTTTTTTAAAAAAAGGGAAAAAAAAAAACCCAAAAAAATTTTTTTTTTTAAAAAAAAATTTTTTTTTTAAAAAAAATTTTTTTAAAAATTTTTTTTTTTAATTTTTTTTTAAAAAATTTTTAAAAAAAAAATTTTTTTTAAATTTTTTTTTTTTTAAAAAATTTTTTTTTTTTTAAAGTTAAAAGGGAAATTTTTTTTTTTTAAAAAAGGGGGAAATTTTTTTTTTTTTTAAAAAAAAAATTTTTAATTTTTTTTTATTTAAAATTTTTTTTGGGGAAAAAAATTTTTTTTTTTTTTTTTCCAAAAATTTTTTTCCTTTTCCCAAAAGGGGAAAAAAATTTTTTTTTTTTTTTTTGGGTTTTTGAAATTTTTCCCAAAAAAAAATAAAAAATTTTTTTTGGGGGGGAAAAAAAAAGGGGGGGGGGGGGGGTTTTGGGGGGGGAAAAAAATTTTTTTTGGGGGGGAAAAAATTTTTTTTTAAAAATTTTTTAAAAATTTTTTTTTTTTAAAAAAAAAACCCAAAATTTTTTGGGTTAAAGGGTTTGGGGTTTTTCCCCCCCCCCCCCCCCAAAAAAAAAAAACCCTTTTTTTTTTGGGGTTTTTTTAATTTTTTAAAAATTTTTTTTAAAAAAATTTAAAAACCTTAAAATTTTTTTCCCTTTTTTAAATTTCCCCCTTTTTTAAAAAAAAAAAAGGGGGGAAAATTTCCCCCCTTTTAATCCTTTTTAAAAAAATTTTTCCCAAAAGGGTTTTTTAAATTAAAAGGGGGGGCCGAAAAGGGGGTTTTTAAAAAAAAATTTTTTTTAAAACCCCCTATAAAGGGAAAAAAAAAATTTTTTTTTTTAAAATTTTAAAATTTTTTTTTAATTTTTTAAAAAAAACCCCTTTTTTTTAAAAAAAAAGGTTTTTTTCCCTTTTTTTTTAAAAAAATTTTTAGTATATTTAATATCGATGGTCTCTACGTATACGGTCGAATATGAAAAAAGGCGATTTTTGTATACTGTCCAATTTACATAATATTTTCAGGTTCTCTCGTAATTTAGCAACACTAGGGAACAGACATACTTTATAATAAATTATTATACCCACACCACGGTGTTTCTACAATAAGAGAAAGATGCACTGCAAGGGTGGTAAGGGACGGACGGTCAGATCAGGGAAAAGGGAGAAGGGTGGGAAAGATACAATTAATAATTTATAAATTTAATATTTTTTGAATAATTCATTATATTTATATTATATATAGTTATCTAATATCAAATTTTGCAATGATTCAAACAGTTTTTTTGTATGTTTTGAGTTTAGTGTCAAAGATATCTACATGGCGGCAATATTTAATAAACACGGAACAAGATGAGTACTATTGCCAAATTGTAAAAACGGTAGAAGTTCCTAAAGTTAGTAATATATTGAATTTATTCCTCAGAAACCGGTACAAGAGACTGAACAGTTTTCTGAACTAGAGACTGCACAGTTTACTGTCCCGTATAATTTTATTCATTATACCATATCCGCTCCCTATGTGGAGCATATGGAATCCACAAACTGCCTCCAGGCCAAGCGATCGGCCGCCAGCTCCCGTGCATCCTCCCAAGTCAAGTCCACATCCCGCAGCTCTGACGCAAACTGCCGACGAATTGTCAACAGTGGACGACCTGGACGCCGAGAACCTGATGCCTTGTAAAATAAGCAAGCTTGTCCTGACCAGCTTGCCCCGTATAAAGTGCGCTTAAAAGTGAACTAGATATCTTATTTACACATCCATTAAAATTTATTAATTTTTATGGTAGATAGTAGATGCGTTACAACTATTACTACCGGAGACTGTCAAAGAAATAAACGGATTAAATGAATATAGAAGCGACCTTAGTAAAATACTAATGTAATACAGCAAAGCTTCAGTGTATACCTATTAAAACATAAAAAGGATCCTTGTGATCAGAAATAAATATTTAGATGAAAAAAAAAAAATATCATTTTAGCTGTAAGAATTATTTTTTTCTAGCTAAATAAAAATGTACAAACAAACTAACAAACAACTTCTTTTCCTTATCCACACCCAATAGTACATAGGGCACTGCATATGGTTGTCAAATTCCATGAAGAAATTTTCGTACCCAGACACGAAAATCTGAAAAAAATCTACCAGAAAAAATGTAACATGCGAAATTTCTTATTTATTCGTAATCCTGTAAAAAGGTTGCAGTTACAACAGTAAAACATGAAACTTTAGTATTTTTTAGCCGAACGAATACTTTTAAAAATTTTTTTTTTCGAAAGAAAAATTTTTGTTAACAAAAAAATACATAAAATCACATTTACATAAGAAAAAATAAACAAAAATCCCACCAAGGCATGGCCTGTTTGTGGGTATACTGTGAATGTCAATGTGAATGTGTTCACACTCTTTCAAGCAGCTATATTTCATATCTGGCGCAGAAGCGTAAGGCTGATCATCTTACCTTCATGTAACAAATTATCAAGATTCACTGCACTTGGCGTGCCATTGCAGTGCCCTATGCACCATTGGGAGCGGACAAGCGAACGAAAATAAAAAAATACGAAAATGGAAAATCAAGTAAAAATTGACACAAATATTGAAAAACTGTCCTGTTTATCAATCTCGTCTATCTGACTAGACAATTTTTTATTGAAAAATTATGTGCCTACATTTATACTTCCAGTTCCATGAAATATTTCTAATTTAATTATAACGGGATTATTTATTAAACTTCAATTTTCATAGTTATAAATTGCAATAAGATAACACGAATAAAACATGTTAAATACCATCTTATGTTAATTATATTCGTTTACCAATACTTTTTTCAGTACGAGCAGTAAATCTTTTAGGAATGTTTTTTAGTTTTATCGTTTTTATTAGAAATTTTCCCTTAAAATCTATTTATATTATTTGCTTTAAGTATCTTAATTATTTTGTAGGTTAACATGTTAGAAACAGTTATTCTTCAACATGTGATAAAATATTTTTAGGTAGGTACTTCGTTGTAGTGTTTTATTTTTGAAAGAAAACTAAAAAGGGAAAATAGTTTTAATATAGGCATCAATTAAAATAGATATTTTTCAATTAAAAAACATTCTTATAATATAAGGTGGTTGTTATACAGAGTATATTATTCACAATATTAGATAGATACCATCTTAGGTAAAAAGTTTTGATTTGGTAGGAAGGCTACTTTATTTTAATTTCCGTTCACATCTTGTTGGCTGAGGTTTATTTTTATATTATAATAATTCATTACAAACAGGAAATAAAATCAGTCTAACGTAGAATTTGACTATAATAATAATAATAGGTAGAAATAATATAAATGTTAAGGGATCCCCAAGCTAGACCTATACTATGCAAAACGATAAAAATAATAAAAATCGATAATTAGATTGTTTTTAACACTCACCTAAAAGAATATTTTTTATTGCTTTAGCATAAGGTAGGTACTTTATTTTACGTAGGTATAGATGAAACTATGCTATTTACTTTATAAAAATAGTTTAAAAATAAATCCAAATAATATCTAGTATCTTCATCGCATAGCTATTGAAATAAAAGCTTTCGTCATCTCTGCTACCAGACGAGAAGAGCACCGCAAATGATCTTCGCAATTTTATTAAACCAGTTTTAAGGTGATAAAAAACGTTTGAAAGGGGACAACTAACAAATGAAGTGCTCCTTTTTTCATTTAGCTATAAACTGCATGATAAAGCTGAATTGGAGTTATTTACATTGTTTTATGAATACATTTTTATCATCGCTCAATAACGGAGAGAGTTATCAAATAAGTACTCATCAATATTTTAACGGTGGAAAACTTTCTGAAATGACCCCAATTGCCGATGTGAAGCATTTTCAATTGTGACAACTTCATTCGTGTCAAGGTCGCCATTTTGAATCAGGAGCTTCGACGGCGGCCGGTGGCGGCGCCACTTACCGAGGTAGTTGGCGGGAAATAATGGTGGATTACAGCTAAAACATACCACGGGGTAAAAAGAAAAAAGATTCCAAGCCGGTTAATTTTGTTCACGTAATTATGAAAACCACCCTTTATTTATTTGGTGTTTTCATGGCGGATGGGCTTTAATTTTAATGGAGGGATCGGACGCTAGCGCTGTATTTTTTTTTTACTCGACTTCCGCTGGCATTTCGTTTTGGCAAGCGGATTCAATGTAAAAATAATCAACTAAGCTGAGTTTGTCCAACGCAGGTTTATGTTGAAACTCCAGTTTGAGATAAGAATTCGTTATATTATATTTTCTCTCACTATACATTCATATAGTTTGCTTGCCTACTTTCCTCTGGTGTTGGTCGATTTGCTACAACATAATGTACTGTTTGTCACGCTTCTGAGACCACTCGGCCACCGGATATTTAACGGAATATAATATGTATAACACAACATTATTATGAATATGAATGTAATATTACGGAGTTTTGTTTTGATACGATTTGAGAATATTTTAATGAGGTATTAGGTATTTTGTTACAACAACTTGACATCTTTTTAAATAGGTATCTGCCTACTTTAGGCTTTTCTTTAGATCAAGTGCGGAACACAAATAATTTACCAAATCTAACAACTCAATAATCATAAAGCCTCTCTTTGTATGCAATACTATTAAATATGCTACAAAAGAGATCGAAAACCGTGGTTCGAAATTTAACTGTCATATACGGGGTGTAACAAAACTCGATGTACAAGCGGGAAACCAGTGAATCTACATCATATTTGGAGTCGATTTTGTAGAATAACATTTTTCGATTTGACCCTTAGTTTTCGAGAAAATTGAGTACGAAGTTGATTTTTTTTTTCGATTTTTTTTGTCAAATTTTTATCAAATATCATGTATTAGGTAATACTTGTATTTAATGAAAACACAAAGAATTCTACACAGGTTTTTTTTTTTAAAAACAAGGTGACGCGTTTTCTTACAAGGACATTATCAAAAACACTGATTAAAATTAATATATGGATCTTCTTATAATACTAACAAAATTGAATTTTTTTTTACAGGTAGAATTAGGAGGGGGGCATTAAGGGTAATGTAGATTTCACACAATAATAGTAGGTACTTAGGAAAGGCCTAGAATAATTAAGGACAATATTATAAAGTAATTTAGGATACATATATAAAACCTGTGTAGATTTACCTATATATGGAGTACTACGAACTAACATCCAAAACAATCAATAATGTAATTAGTCAAATTTTTACTTTATAAAAAAACCCGTTCGAAAAAACGGCTTTTAAATATGAATTTGAGCAATTTTACTTAATCTCTCATACTTATGAAATTCCTTTTTATTTTTTTTCAAGATCATATTACACATATTACACTCAGATTAAAAAGTCATATTACACAATAGTCTCCAAATACGATGTAGATTCACCAGTTTTCGGGTTGTACTACGTGTTTTGTTACACCCGGCATTGCATACAAATTTATATGGAAGCTAATGCCGTTCGCCACCCTTGCAACCACCCAGCCCACACAGCAACCCTTGGTATCTACTGTTATCCGGCGAAGGCGTTTCGGCTGGCTGGGCCACATACTACGTATGGCTCCCGAGAGCCTTAACCATGCTTGCCTATTTTACGTCCTGGACGTCCACTGTTGACAATCCGTTGGCAGTTTGCGTCAGAGCTGCGGGACGTGGACCTGACTTGGGACGATGCACGGGAACTGGCGGCCGATCGCTTGGCTTGGAGGCAGTTTGTAGAATTCATATGATCCACATAAAGAGCGGATATGATATGATGACGATGAGATGTGACATTCCATATTTGAAAAATACTATCGTGTCTGAGGTGTTTAGTTACCCACTACGTCACTAACTACGTCATCAATAGGCATCTAAGTCATCACTAGACATCTACGTCACACGTTTCGTGTATTGAAGTCTTTAGGCGGTGGAATTTGATAATAAGTGGTGTTATAAAATTAACCCTAGGCAGCATAAATTTTTAGAAAATTGGAATGGAAACTCTGGTGAATTCTTGTTCGAAGAATATAATAACAATAATAAAATTGATAAGCCGCGCTGTAACGTGATACGGTGTCATTTTTCCATACAGTCGTAGTCCTCGATTTTTCTTCGTTAATAACTGTAGACGTTTTGCCATTACTCATAACTTTGGTTTTGCTTTCGTGTATCTTTAAACCTAGCCTTTCGGACAGAGCAGCGAGGGTAAAAGTAATTAAAATAAGATTTTTTTTAAATATTAAAATTTTACCTCTCTTAAAACATAGTTATTACAAATGCTACTCAAATTTCGTCAAATTGTCAATAAAGAAATCATACAAATATAACACGGCCATTTGGTCATTATCTTGAGATAAAGCGTAGAATATTGATTAAAGGCGTTTAATCAATAATACTTCATGATAATTACTGATTAACTTTTTGATAAATTGGTTAATTAATTATGCTATTCTGTTTCATGAAAAATAATTTTAAAAACTGCTCACGTAATTTTGTATGCCCATTATCTATACTACATTTATTATTGATTACTAACTGATTGTTTCTATAAGCAGAAAGAGAATAACTAAGTCGAAAGTTGACGTTTAAAAATAAAATTTTAATTAATTACAATTTGACATCTCAACACGACAAGACGAGAAGTTTGGAAGGGAATATGGATATCTAGGCGTTTGCAAGGCTTATGACCTGTCTTTGGCTGGGTTAAGTGGCCACTTGATGTATTACAACATTCCCCATTTCACCTAGTACTTGATATCCATATCTGCCAATTATCAGAACTTGTACAGTGAAATGGTGCGACGCTTTACATGTGAACACTCTCTCATCCATTGAGAAAATTGCTAAGCATTTTAGCAGAAACCTTTATGATTGCAAGTGAGATTCTTACCGAATTATATCACCTACTAGGAAACGCCTGAAGATGACTCTTCAATTTGTCGTCCAACCCTTCCAAACTTCTCGTCTCTGTTGAGATGTCAAATTGTATTATTAGCCCGTAATGGGTGAAATCCAGTTTTTGTCTACAAGTATTTGGACACACTCAAAATGTTGTTTATTTCATTAATAATTTCTTTTAAATCCAATAGTGAGGACGTCATAATTTTTTCATAAAATAGTTTGTATAAGTAATAATTTTTGAAGCTTTGTGTCTGTTAATAAATTCGGAATTTAATTATTAAAATAAATAAATTTCTAGGGCCGGTGTCAGGTGCAACCTTAGTTTCTTTTTAATAAAATAATGTAAATATATAATTAGGGATAGAGATTTGAGGCAATTTTTCTAAAAACCATAATGTGCATAATGTGGTCTTATTCCAATAACACTGTTCTTCAAAAAAATTTTTTTTTTTGAGGAACAGGGGCATTTCTAAATAAAACAGAAAAATCTAGACTCATTTTTTAGATTTTGGATTTCAGAAAATAAAAGCGGGTTTTTAGCGTAATTAGGCAAGGGTTTGAAATGTTGATTTTTTCAATTTGATATTTTGGATTTGTTGACAGCGACAGAGCGTAGAAAAAATTATCACTAATACCACTACTACTTTCCCATATCCGCACCTAATGGTGCTTTGGTGCATTGGAACACCAAGTGCAGTGTATCTAGAGCATTTTTATTACACGAAGGTAAGATGATCAGTCTAACGCTTCACTGCTAATCCAAGGTATCACACATGAAATATTAATGTGAAAAATTTTCACGTACTTCAAACTTTAATCTAAAGAAAAAAAATAACGTGAAGTAGGTACTCATTTTTGTCATTCATGAAAAAATCTACCAAATTAAAATTCGCATCATAAGTATAATAACTGCTAAAATAGTAGATAAATTCCCTACAAAACATAAATATTAGAACAACGTATTTAATGACTTTTTTGTAAAAGCATTTTTCCATTTTCCTCCTTTTCATGTTTAGGGTTTCGGGAAAAAGTCGACCAACAAAAATCTGCAAGCTATGTCTCTGACCATTTCCCGTTTCTCCAAAGATAAAACTTTTTTTCTCCTTTGAATTCCGCAAGATTTTTATACATTTGATACTTCTGAATAGGGATAGAGTATAAAAAAATGTATTATAATGTATTTCTTGTTATGCATTTTAAAAATAAAACTCGTTATTTGGCTTTAAATTCAAATCATAAATAGAATATATATACTTACATTTGTTTTGTAAAAGCCCTATGGGCGTGAATAAATAAATATATAAATAAATAATAACTGCGACGTTAGAAGACGAAAATCAATATAACAATGGAAAATCTAAATTAATAACTTGCTTGCACAAGAGAGCGCCTGCTCAGTTACAAGTTGCATGGGTGTAAAAACAACGTCAGTCAACGTCGTCAACGACATCCTTCCCTCTCTTTTTATCAATTCAAACAGTTTTTGTATCTATAATTAAGTAGCTTTATTGCGAAAACGAGACATATGAAAATAATGATTTTTGAATAATAAAAAATATCTGTGGACGTATCAGCAAAAGAGTAAAAGCAGATCTATCTGCAAAGGAAAATGATACCTAGCGACGTGATATTGTCACTAACTTGGTATCATTTTCCTTTCCACCGTCGGCGTCGTTTAAATATTCATAATATAATATTAGTCATATTTTTATTCAAAGGAGGATTTCGTTGCAGAACAGTGTAATTAACAAATTTCCACCCCTCAAACTTTTTTCCGTTTCACTATAATCGTGTTTTAATAAAGTCTTATGGGTACTTGTTTTTTAAATTTCTACTACCTACTTTATTGAATATGTGATACCTTTAACTGGCTCTGTTGAGATTTTAAGCCAGTACTTACTCATTTACAGGTTTTTGTCTGGCATATTTTGGAATCATGTCCCTAGTTTTATTGCCTATGCTGTTCAATATAACGATTTTCAGTACAGCGAAAGCCCCACCCATTCCCTAGACTGTTTTAAAGACTTTTTAGTCTTCGATATAACAATTTTCAGTAAGGGTCTTTTTACGATTATCAGTTGGGAGTAGAACCAGTGTCTGCCAGCTTAACCGAAGCTCCCAGACCTTAGACCAGCCATAGTTAAATTGAGGCATCCATATAGAAACAAAGGCGGAAGTGTCCACCTGCAGTCGAAAATGAGTTAAATATGCAGTTTTGTTTGGAAAGCTATGTATTTTCTCCATAGAAATATTTGTGTGTCAAAAAACGGCATTAATTCATTTAATTTTTTAGATTTAAAGTTTTGTTGTTGAAACAAAAACGGCAGTGTCCAATACAAAAACGGCAGAATGGCAAAACTTGCCAAACGTTTTTTCGTGATTGCCATCAATTGAAGAAAGTGGACACTTCCGCCTTTGTTTCTATATGCCTCAATTGTACCTCGCCTGGCGTATTAAATATTTCAGTTGCATCGAAGTTAGCGCCCCCTTATGGGCGCTGGAACCTTTAGGGGGGTTGTTACCCTGTTGAAGGGTCAGAGAAAATCAGGGGGCGTTGAGGCAGTCAAAAGGGGTGAGGCCAGATTATTATTATAACAAACCCGCCAACCTTATAAGCTGTAATAGGTTTATATATATTTTTTTCATAAAGATCTTCATAAACCGATACACCATTATCTATTATGCATGCATCCGATTCATCCTTCATATTAGATAACTTTTAAATTTATAATTATTTTATTGTTAATTTTTTTTATTTCTGAATATAATAAGGTATGCATTTTGTTGCCTGTTCTTCTCTATGGCTGCGAATCGTGGCACCTAACTAGGGCCCAAGACAGCAGACTTCTGAGTTTTGAGAATAGGTGTCTTAGAAGAATTTTAAGTGTGCGGTGGTTTGACTTTGTAAGGAACACAGAGGTGAGGCAACGGACACAGCAACCCTTGGTATCTACTGTCATCCGGCGAAGGCGTTTCGGCTGGCTAGGCCATATACTACGTATGCCTCCCGAGAGCCTTAACCATGCTTGCCTATTTTACAAGGCATCAGGTTCCCGGCGCACAGTGAATTATTTTCGATTCTAGCTTAACTTTATTATTTTTTTAATATTATTTACCTTTCAATGTGGTATATTTTAAGAATATAAATGAGTTTTAATTTTTAAAGTTTTTTTAACCCTTTATAATTGTGAAATTGCATTTTATTTTTTTTTATAAAAAAATAAATCTGTGCAATCTTTGCACATATTTCAATTTGTAAATACTATTTTCAATAAAGCCTAAGCGGCTTTATTTATCGCATAGTACTAGATAGTACGTAATAGATATTATATTTTTAATCATAAGATATTATGGACATAGTATTTATAAGATTAGTTACTTCTTCTAAACGTATTTGACCACAAATTAACTCACTGAAATTATCACTATCGTCATTAATTGTGTTTTGGAAAAATGTTTCATGAAGCTGTGGAGAAGTTCCTGGATTTTTAAGTAATTTCAGAGCATCAAAAGGAATAGCTTTATTCTTTCTTGGTCGAAGAATTTGTTCACTGGAAATTACTGGATCTGATGAAACTAAAAATTTATTTATAATGTCTCTATTTGTACTGACTCTAGTAACTGACTCTTGAGTTTCATCAGAAAACTGCCCAAGAGGCAAAATACTCACTTGGATTATTTCTTTTGCATGGTATAAAATTTTGAGCATACAATTTTAAGACAAGGTCTGAAGTGATGTGGAGATGGTGAATTAAATCAATGTTTATTCCTGTGATATCAGCTGTTATGGTTGTTTTTCTAAAAAATTGACTAAAAACATCATTTTTATCTTTGGTAGATATAGTTTGTTTTTTTTCAATGTTTAATTTACATAAAATATCAACTAGTCTTCCAAATAATCGGATCCATGAATGCAGAGGAAGTATACCAAATGCAAACAGTTGGCTAATATTTCTGTAACTCTTATTCATGGTTCATCAATTTTGGAGGGGCACCACAAATTTAGTATTTTTGGGAAGAATCATATGGTGATAGCGTGCTACATATTTTTCTGTCAACCAGAGACAACATTAGATCATGTTGCACGTCGATTTCTCTACCATCTAGGTTGACTTTTGATGTTATCATTATTTTTATTTGATCTTACTTTTTTTTCTTTCTGTCTTTATTTTTATTTTTTTAATCGTAATATAGCTTGGCTACGGTTAGTTCCACTAAAGAACTGGAGTATGAAAGCTGAAATATTCTCCACTTGTTCCTTTTTATGCGATTTTTGCCACACATTGAAAATCAACCTCCTTGTCAAAATCTGCCTTGTCGCTGAAATGTGAAAAAAAATGTACTAGCGGCTGTTGATGGGCAAACTAAAATAAACTTTTTTTCAGTTGAAAATTGTCTACTTAATCGATTAAAAGTTGTCTCGCAACAGATACATTCGGATACATTTTTAAAAGCCTCGTCAAACTCACAACATTACGATTTTTTTTTAATTTAAATAAACAATTTTTCAAATGATTTTACTAACAAGAACATGATTAAGAACATTAAAAAAAGTACTTGTGTGTAAAGTTCCTATTATGTTTATTGTGAAAAAAAATATTTGGTTTGATTTACTTGATCGAAAATTTACCATACGTCCTTCCGCGAGGAGCTCTTAATTTCAATGAAAAAATATATTCTTGCGGTCACTTTACAACGTCGCACTTTGCGACGTTGCACAACTTCGCACAGTGTTGCTACCTGTAAAATGTAATTGGCATTTTATTTATTGGCTATTTAAGTACTGATTCTAATTCAAATTACGTCCTTTTAGAAACTTTAAAAAAATAATAAAGTAAAGCTAGAATCGAAAATAATTCACTGTGCGGCGTCCCGGTCGTCCACTGTTGACAATTCGTCGGCAGTTTGCGTCAGAGCTGCGGGATGTGGACTTGACTTGGGAGGATGCGCGGGAGCTAGCGGCCGATCGCTTGGCATGGAGGCGGTTTGTGGATTCCATATGCTCCACATAGGGAGCGGATATGGTATAATGATGCATTTTAGTTCTCTCGTTTAGTTCTTTAGTTTAGTGCTCTCATTGTAAAATTCTTATTTAAACCCTTTAATACAAAATTCACGTTTATAAACGATAGGTAGTTGAAGAAGCTATTAAAGATGATGTGTAACAGATGGTACCTACGTAAAAAAAATTGAGGGGCTCTGGAAAAAAAATCTCAAAGTGGGCGTGGGGCGGGGGGAAATGAGAACCTATGCTCTATTAGTCTACAGTCTCCAGTGTTAAATCCCCAAGAGAAAATCGAGGACTACGTTTGTACGGAAAAACTGAGCGGGACGTGATAACGCTTTCTCTTAAGTATTCATTTATTTTTATTTTCAATGTGACAAAGGTCACTCAGTTGATTAATAATTTTGGAAATAAAGTATTTAGAAAGTATTTTTAATGACAATTAATTTAGGTTGATTCGTTGTTTCAACTTTTAGAGAAACGTAATGATGCGTTTCATTTAATTTTTACATATTCAACTAAACTTTAAAATAAAATAAAATATTTACCTAAGCTCACATACAACGAAATTAAGGCATTCCAAAAAATCTACAAAATAAATATTAAAAACTGGTTTCATTTATAAGTAAAATGAAGTGTTTTTGTAGTAAAAACCATACATTTTAAAACTTTGTTATATAAAATAAATTTTATTTACGATAGTAAATGTAAAAAAAAGCCTCATCTTTTGAAATGATAATATTTCTCGGGAGGGTGGCTCCCGCTAAAGAGTTTTATTTTGTTTTATCTTTATTAATTGTTTTATGGACAGCCAATATACCTACATAATACAATATATATCTTATATTTATTCTAAATATATACAATATATCTAACAAAAACGTCAAATAATAGGCTCTTAATTACTATCTAAAAATATAAAATACACTATGTACCTAATTGAAGAAATTTTCACAAAAATTAATTATGTTTTGGGGGTTAATACTCCATTAATTATTACATATACTTATTCGTACTATATGTATAGTAAAAAGGTTAGTATTCAATTATTTTTTCACTTATTTGAGAAACCTCACTTGCCCACATTTTGGCAGTTTTGAGTTGTGAATGTAGTCTTATTAGATGAGGATAGACCTACATTTATTTAAGATCAATTATCACTAACCCCCGTTAAGTTAAAGCAGGTTAAAAATTTAGTTTATTTGATAAACAACACAAGTCCTGGACTTATCAAATAAACGGTACAGAGCCATCGAGACGTCTTTAAAAAAAAAATTCGCTTGATTCACGAGGAAGAAAAGATGGAGATTAACCTAGGCAGATGAAATAATCTAGAGCACAAAATATTTGTGATGTTGTTCCGCTCTGTAATAATTGGGCCTCTTTAATACTAAATACCTTTGTTTAATTGACACTAACACTATAGATGTTAAATAAAGATATAATGTTAAGTAAAAATATTGTCTGTAATTTTAAACCTCTTGAAATCATGAAAGTAGATTGAATGCAGTTGAAATGCCATATCTCAGGCGAATGTGTGGTAAAACTATGTAGGATAGGTGCACTAATGTTGAAATTAGAGCAGAATGCAAGGCTGCGATAAGCATTATTGACAAAAATTAAGAAAGGTCTTTTACGTTGGTTCGGTCATGTAGAGCGAATGGATGATGAAAGAACGGCTAAAAAAATATATGATGCGGCTTAGTAATAAGACCAACTATTATACAATAGTTTAGTTAGGATAACATTTATTTGAAAAATAACCCATGTCCATCGACTTCTATCAATATTACCGATTTCTGGAAGAGCTTTCATAAAAAATAAACTCATAAAACAAGTCATATTTTTCTTTACAATTTTGCATCATTACATTTTTTCGTTACTTATTATAAAATTCTCTAGAAGGGGTGTTTCCATACCATTTTTCTGAAAATATACGCTTCCTACAGTTAATTTCATAACACCACTTATTATCAAATTCCACCGTCTAAAGACTCCAGGACTTAGTCCAATACACGAAACGTGTAACGTAGATGTCTAGTGATGATGTAGATGCCTATTGATGACGTAGTAGGTGACGTAGTGGGTAACTAGACATCTAGACATGGTAGCATTTTTCAAGTACCGATGGAATGTAACTTCTCTGAAATTATTGTTCGAAGGCACAGATCATCATCACAATATACACAAACATGTAGGTACATCGCAATTGTGACACGTGTATGGCGGTGAACGGAAAATTTTCAAGGCGATTTACCGATTACCGTCATATATGCATAATATAGAAGATTTCACAGCTGCCAATATGTAGGTATTTTGATGATCGGTGCCCTGGCATATTAAAACGTGTCTATTGGGTCAAATCAGATGAAAAAATTTCCAACAACTAATGTTCTGGGAAGGTTGTAGATTGTACGTGAGGTGAGGCTAGCGCCAGCGTTAGAAATTTTGATGTTGGAAATATGGACGAGTTTATGTAAAAAATAAATATATGTATGGAGAAAAAAATTACGGGAAGCCCTCATTTATGACGTTTTTTTTATTTTTTCAGGAAAACAAAAGTTTGTGTATAAGTACAAATAGGGCATAACACGATTTTTCTAGTCTATAAGTACCTACGCCCTTTACTTTTGACAAAATAACATCGAAGTATGATTAATAATGAAATTCCCTTAAAACAATAATTGGAAGGATATTGTTTTACATGGGTATATACATACTACTATCATACTTTCCCTTATCCGCATCTGATACCACCATACACAGAATACCAAGTTATTGGATAGTAGTAGATGTATTGATAAAAGTACACTCAAAATAGTTTAAGAATTACTTTTATGTGCAATGTCCTTAAAAACTTGTTTTTGAAATAAAAAAAAAGAACTTCCATTAAAAAACATAATGAGTACCTACATTTACATTTGAAGGAAGTGATCCAGGACAGAGTGGTGTAACGTTCTATGCTCTCTGCCTCCCACTTCCAGGAAATGGCGATTAGTTGATTAGTCCTATATTATCTTCACAGGTAGGCAAGCCTACCTAACTTCCTACATTTCAATCTATTTATAACTAAATCTAACGATTAGGTAACCTACTACCCACACAATACCTACGGCATATTTTCGGTTAGAAAAATATTATTAGCCTACATAATGAATGAATACCTAAATCATATTACCAACAAAAATATTCTCAATAATTAGAAAGTGTATAAATAGATTACGTGGAAGTATTAATCAAACGTAAGATGTAGAGGTTAGTAAAAACTTTGTGCTGAAAATTGCATTATTACCGAGTCAAAGATAATCAACCTAAATATTGAGTGATTAAGCTGTTTATGTAACAAAAAAACGTAACAATTATTATACATACATTATAAATATATCTGTTACGATATTATTTATCTATTATAATAAATTAGCTTCTTAAGTATTAAACAAATAATTATATGAATCGAATTGATTACTTTTATATTAGGTAGGTATTGCAGGAAAATATCATTTGCTGACGTTGTAAGTTTGTTTATTTTGATTAAATACGCTGACATCCGTTCAAACTCTTGAAAATCAAACGCATTCCATTTTCAAGCGCTCCCAGTCGCAGATTCCGACGTTGCCGTCAATTTTGAACTTTATTCAAAATGGCATCTCATAATCGCCGTCTACGCTCAAAATTTTGTGTCGGCTTTGTTCTTTATCGCCTCGAAGCGGATCGGATCACCCTCGTGAGCCCCGTTCTGAACGCCCGCCGACCTAACTACTACCGCCATCTATGAAACGGCATGTCAAGCTGCGGTGATCAAAATTAATTTCGTACACCTACATGCCCTTATTTCCTTCATAACCATTTAAATCCGTTATGTAGATTACTCTAGAGTACTTTAAATCAAATTTTAATATGTATTTTATCTTTATATGCAATGAATCGTTTCCTAGATATGATATTCAAAGCAGTAAAGCTGTTTCAAAATGACGTGTTTTTACGTGCACGCTGTCAGGTTGAACTTTGAATTGCAACGTCGCATAGCGTCGCTGTTTATTTATGTTTTAATTTTATTGGTCCTTATCGCTTTACGAACATTTTACGAATGACTTTTCAAGGTTATAGCCATCCCTAATAACGAATAATATCTAAATGCATTTAACCTCCGTTATTTTTTTTACTTTGCAATGAATATTGCTGAGTGTAAAGTTTATTTTTCGCGTGTTTGGTAAAAATGCAGCGTTGCAGAAAAAACAACGCCACGCTTTCACTAGGCGCTATGAATTTTTTATAACCTTTTCAGCAAAACGTGTACAACATTGACATCTATCGATTTCTGAAAATTTTAATCGGATAAGTAATACATTTTGTGACGTAGCGTAGGTAGCTATTTGAAACACACACACACTCGACGTTGACATTTGACATTTTTTATAACGAGTAGAGGTATAGGATCATTGTAAAATATTTAGGTACTTATGTTTGTATAAATGAATGATAACTTTTTCGTGGTTGTGTTATCGTAAGTAAATATTAACACTGTTAGTAGATACATAGCTATTAGTTACGTATTAAATGTAGAATATAACGACGGTTACAAAATAAAGTTAACAAAAATATATATATTTGTAGATAATATAATTATGTTTTTAATTTACATATTTACATTACATTATACTATTTATTAAAAATACATTAAGTGCTATTTCAAAAGGAAATTGAATTAATTCAAATCATCGTTATGTTTCAATCAGTTAAATTTTGACTTTTTCAAAGTAAAATCTTAAAGTTGCATAGTTTGCTTAGTTATTCCAAAATAAAAGCCTAAACCTAAAGGCCTCTACTGAATAGGCCTTGGGCTTGCCCCAATTATTTTTTACTCGTACCTAGCTGTGTCTGTCAGTAGGGGTGTTACAAATGTAATTATTACATAAATAAAAAATGGTGATGAATTATTTTGATTGGTTTTAGTGGATTATCATCAATAATAAAATTTTCCATGCCAACTTTTTTAGGATCGTATTAGTTTACCAAATGTGTAAATAAAAATGCCATATCAAAGCAAAGAGTTCTCGAAGATACCTTCTATGTAGATTTAAAAATAGTTATTCAATAAATTTAACATGGAAATGTAGGTATAAATTTCATACATTAACACACTACTTTATAGGGCACTGCATCGGTACACTAAGTGCAGTGTATATTGATAATTTATTACACGAAGGTAGGGTGATCAGTCTCACGCTTCAGAACCAGTCCAAGGCTCACAAATGAAACATTAATATGAAAATCACATGTCAATAAATATTTCACGTTGACCCCCTACGGGATTCGAACCCGCGACCTCATGCACGGTAGCCAAATGCGTTACCACTGTGCTACGAGGCGGACTTGAACACTAGCTAGGCTATAAAATTGTTTTTAAAAAATAATTTAAAAATTAAAATAAATTATTAATTAGTAAGTTCTATAAAACATGCTAAGTAATGAATTGAAGTCGTCCATGTTATGACATGTTACAAAATGATTGTTGTAAGTAAATTAAAAAAAAAAACTGTTTCATTCAAGAGCAGAACAACAGCGATTTGATGAATGCATATTAACTAACTAACTAACTAACCATCACGCCATTTCCCCGTAGGGGTAGGCAGAGAGAATAGAACGCCATACCACTCTGTCCTGGCAGACTTTCTTTGCTTCCTCTACATTCATACATCTTCTCATGCACATACGCCGATTATTCCGACTTTTCACATGTCCACTTTCAAGTACTTGTCGTACTTGGTCATGCCATGTCTTTCTCGGCCTTCCTCGGCTTCTACATTCAGGCACACTTTCATTTAAACTTCCTATAGCCGTTCTTTCATCACTCATTCGCTCCACATGGCCAAACCATCGTAAAAGCCCTTTCTTAATTTTGTCGATAATGCTTATCTCAGCCTTACACTCTGCTCTAATTTCGACATTTGTACACCTATCATACATAGTATTACCACACATTCGCCTGATAGATCGCATTTCATCAGCATTTAGTCTACTTTCATCCATCTTTTTCCAGCACCACGCTTCACTACCATACATAAGGGTTGGTACCAGAACTCCGTTGTGTACTGCCAATTTTGCTTCTTTCGATAAGTTCTTATTTGCCACTATCGATTTTAACTCTGTTTCCGGCACTAACCCTTCTCTCAATGTCCTTATCCACATTTCCGTCTTGAGGAGCGTTTTCAACAAGTGCGGGACACTAAAATTTTACCAAGCCTAGCAACTCGATAATCATTAAGCCTCTCTATGCAATAAGATTAAATATGACAGAAAAGAGGGAAATTATTTCTCCGATAACCGTGGTTCGTAATTTGACTGTGACATATGATTTAACATTAATTTGATGGCACTTGATACATTTTTGTATGGTAGGTAACGCCGTCAATTTATACGATATTAAATATTTGTTTATAATCAGGCAATTCCTTTGTTGTAATGATTAATTTTCCTTTGATAAATATAAGTGTCAACTATCTCAGTTTATTTTTCCTCCACATTATTATTTTTATAGTACAACGTCCTTGGCTTCATTCATAAAGTAATAGCATTTTGATTGGGTTTTCATTATATTTTTTAGGTACCTACTACTTCTACTCCGCACCCAATGGTGCATAGGGCACTGCATTGGTTTACCAAGTGCAGTGATTCTTTATCATTTTGTTACAAAGGTAAGATGATCAGTCATAACTTCAGAACCTAGGTTATTATTTTTTTATAAATTAAAAATATGTACTTTTGCATGTGTGGTTTTTGACGACCATCGTTTTCTACAAATTTGAAATAATACAAAATTTGGATGATAATAGAATTCTATTTATACAATAAATAAAAAAGAGAGCATTACATTTGGTGGTAAAAAAGAGAAATAGGATAGTAATACATTATTCTTTTACATCTATGGGATAATCATTTTAACTCTATTGCCGGCTATTACCATGAGAAAATACTACAATTTCATTATCTCTATAGAGCACTGCATTGATTTATCTGAATGCGATTTTCACATAAAAAATAATATGTTTTACATTGACGACGCCGACGGTGGAAAGGAAAACGTTACCAAGCGGCATAATATTATTATGTGCAAAAGAAAATTATACCAAGTTATTATGTCACTAGGTTGCCTTTTCCCTTGCACGTATTATGTCGCTTAGTAACTTTTTCCTTTCCACCATCGATTATACGTACCTATGTATATTTGTATATGTGATACCTTGGACTGCCGCTGAGCGTGCTTTACATAATGTTGTGTTCACAGACCACAAGAAAAGAAAGTATTTATTAATATTATCAAAAACTATAGAAAATGTGTTGTCTTTGAAGAATATTGTAAGATAACCCTTAAAGTACCTACTGTGTTTGAAATAATCCACGATGTTACCTCGGGTTACCCATACAAAATATTGATTCATAACTTTTAAAATCGTATTTTCCATATAAATGTTTTTACTATCAGCGTTGAAAGTGGGCATGTAAGAAGTCGGAATAATCGACGTGCGTGCATGAGAAGACGTATGAATGTGGAGGAAGCAAGAGAAGTATGCCAGGACAGAGTGGTGTGGCGTTCTATCCTCTCTACCTACCCCTTCGGGGAAATGGCGTGATGGTTAGTTAGTGTATATCTCTGTCTGTCAAAATAACTCATTTTCATTATTTTAAACCGGAAAAATGCATTTTAAAAATCATATTGTCTTCTGTATACTGCAAAATACACGATGTTCGTATGAAATGTCTTAAACATACAGGTAAAAAAATAAATTAAAGTAATTACCTACAATCATTCTATTATGTATCAAATTTTTTTTTCCGGTGTAAAATTATTTGATTGAAGATTAGAGAAAATGCCACTGTAATATTTTGATTATTTACGGAGATATGAATTATTTAGTGAGATTTTGCAATCACCGCAAGGCGAGGATTAAAGCGAAATTTCAATAAATTAGAAAAAGTATTTGGACACATTTAAAATGTTGTTTGTGAAGAAAATACTTTGAAAATAACGGATCGAAGATCAAGATTAGTTTTAAATGGTAAATTAAAGATGAATACTATCGTATTTAAATATATATATATATAAAAAGAAATATCCTCCTTTTTGATTTCGCTTCTCTTTCTCTAGCGTGTAAATTGTGTGTATGAGAAAAAGAGACAGCAAAATAAATTTAAAATCAGTAGGGTTATGCGTGTTGCGTTATCAAGGCGTAAATGTTTTGTAAGTTGCCTAATCGTAGGCGTTGGTTATCTCTGCGTTTGTGTTAATATTAATATTATTGTGTATGGTGCATGTACGGCTGTGAACTGTTAGACGGGTACATAACCGAAAAATATTGAGAAAATCTAGAAGCTTTCGAGATGTGTTTAATATTTTTAGATAGTACCTAATTAAGAGATAGTCTATTATTGGATTTTATTGTTAAAAATTAATACTGTTTACATGGTGTAACAAAACTCGATGTACAAGCAGGAAACCAGTGAATCTACGTCATATATGGAGTCAATTTTGTAGATTTAAATTTTTTATTTGACCCGTTTTCGAGAAAGTTGAGTACGAATTTTTGCAAATTGTTATCAAATATAATTTATTTAGTCATCAGTTTAGATAGTATCCACAAATAAAACTAAATAAAAAATCGCATTTTAATAAGAATTAGTGCAATTTTACTAATAAAAGCTTTTATGAGAAGATATATAATTTTTTTTCAAGCTCAGATTAAAAAGTCATATTACACATTCGACTCCAAATTTGATGTAGATTCACCAGTTTTCAGGTTGCAATACGAGTTTTGTTACTCCATGTATATTTAAAAATAAATGTGTGTCTGTTGGCTGTCCGTAAAATAAATAAAAATAAAATAAAATAAAATATTAGGAATTTCCTGGATGCAGGAAAAACATTATCAGAACCAACGAGTCAGAGGCAAGCCCAATGGATAAGCCACATTGTGCGAGATGAGGGTGTTCTGCGTGATATCACAAACTCTGGAGGGTGCGGGCGCCCCCGGAGGGACTATCAGGAGCTCAATCACAGATAACTATCGACGTAGTTAAAAACGTGCTAACCACGTGCTAACGCTAACCATTTGACCGATCACAATGAACATACGTTCATACCACGTTCGCGTTGCCGAGCACCATAGATGATAATAAATATCGCGGCTAAACGTCAATCGTCAAATGAAGAAAGTCAACGCGCGTGTCGGATTGTTTATTATGTCGACTTCTTTTCTCAATATTTGGCTTGCCGAACGCCGGCTAAATGCAATACGGCACTCGAGAAAGATTGAAAGAAGATATGTGCGAAGAAGATATATCTCGGAAAATGGCTCGCGACTTGATGCGCTCGTTTAATAATCCCGATCGATAACTTTTAACGCGTGTTCCATTGTGATCGCGAAAACGTTAAACATCCATGGTAAAGAAAATCGTTATCACGTCGCTTATTACCGCGTCGATAGTGATCTATGATCGAGCTACTGGGAATATTGCGGACACGAATTGCGCCTCATAATAGGATGAGCTGAAGATGGCTGCAGAAGATATAGCGCAGTGGAGAACGAGATGCACGTCTTTGTCCTTGCTCCAAACCAAATCACATGATTAAGACTACAAATAAGAATAACAAAATTTATTTAATGAAAGCCCCACCCTTTTCCCTAGACTGTTTTTAAGACTATTGAGTCTTTTTTCAGTTCAGCACAATTCACCGATTTTTTAAAAATAATCCGCGAAATTTAATAACTTCAGTTTTAACTGAAAAAAGCGGAAGAAAAGAAGGTGATATACGCGACCAAATGCTTTCATTGGCCCTATCACTGTCTCGGCTCTAAGACTGTCATAAACACATTCACCTCAACCTGCTCAAGGAGCTGGACCAAATTTACAGTGTTAGGGATATTGGTAATTCTACCCCTTTTTTAGTCGTTAGTTACAACTACCTCTCGCCCAACGAGCGAGTAGGTGGGTACCGAGAGAGTTTCAAATATTTGAAAATACTCGTTATTTTTGCGCATGACACACGGGGATCACGCCACGTGAAAATTGCGTTAGGGTAGGATTACTAGTTACCGACATCTTTTACTTTAATTTTTCTTTTGATTAAGATAATTTTAACAGAAAAATTGCTTTTAAATGTACATTGTGGATTACTTTAAATGCGTTATATTTAAATGGGTTGTGGAGGAAATAACTTCGGTGACGTCACCTATCGCATTTCTTACAAAATCCAATAAATTTATAAAAAAAATAATGTCCATAATTTTTCTACTTTATCTCTGATTTTCTGACACCAAATCTAAAAAACTGTCATTTTTTAGGAAATCATGGTGTCAAACCAGTGTTTTAATGTACATTGATCCCCGCCGCGCCGGGTAGGTAGTAGGTACCAAAATGGGTGCGCTAAAAGTGTGCTTACCTGCTTACCTAAGTTCGAACTTCGAACGCCATCGCACGTCGATTATTCCGGCTTCTTACATGCCCACTTTCAAGCACTTGATTTACTTGATCATGGCGATCATGGCGATTATGTCATGTCTTTCTCGGCCTTCCTCGACTTCTAAATCCAGGCACAGTCGCATCATATATTCTGTTTAGCATTAAAACTATAAATATAAATAGTCAATAATACTAGTTATTGAATATTTATTTTATTTAATTGTTAAATATAAAATAATTATAAATCACCGTGCAAATACCGATAATATATAATAATTTAATAATACCAAAAGTTCGAGTGACCAAAGAACCGGGCATATCGGCGGCAACGGCCTCGGGCCAACGGGCACGGCGCACATAGAGGGCTTTTTGATCAAATCATAGCCGGCCAAATATTATTTCTGTTAGTTATTATTATTCTTAATGAGATTATCTATTGTTTTTATGATGTAAAAAAGTATTTTGGGATGCATAAGCGTCAGAGTACGCGGACGTGGGAAACCTGACGTAGTTAAGATGACACGAGAAATGGCAGCCGTTCGCTTCGGTCTTAGAGGCTGTTTGTGGAATCCATATGCTTCACATGAAAGCGGATCATTGATATTGATGGATGTGTTGAATCATGATATCAAACTGCTAGCTAATTTTGTACAGAAAGAAGTTTTGTTTAATTTCTGTTGACAAAAAATAATGGAATCATTTTATTTTTTCGTTTTTTTTAAGTGGCCCTTTTTGGTTGTCGGCAAAAAAAAATTTTTTTAGGTTTTTAAATAGGGTCCCTAAACAAGAAAAAAAAAGGTTCGATTCCCGACGGGTCATAATGAAATAATTATTTTTTTTCAATATCGATTTTTCGGACTGGCTCTGAAGCGTTAGACTGACCATCTTTCGTTATGTAAAAAACGATTAAATAAAACTGCACTTGCGAGTATTAATTCAGTGCCCTATGCACCATTGGTTGCGATAAAAAATGTAGTAGTATAGTTAGGTTAGGTTACATTATATGAGTAATAAACTACACTGCATACGCCCTCTGCGCTTTCGATTCTGTTAACTTTTTTCAACTACGCGCATAGCGATTTTGTACTGAATTCGTATGCGCAAAGTGTCTAATGCGCAGACAAGTCGCAAGTCGTTGTTGTATTGAAATAAATAAAAAAATAATATTCTCAATGAAACGATTATCCAAAATTGATCACGGAATAGATTGATTTGTGAAACAGATTATAATTGTTTTTATTAAATTTAATATTAAAATGCTTTTTGCTGTAGGTATTGTCCTCTGTAAGCCGAAACTAAAGGCGCGTTATACATCACTTCGCACGCGACCTTACTAAATATAAATACACATTTTAGGTGTATTATTTTATCACTTTTTATGTGTACGATTCTACTGATGACCCCGGAGAGCGAAATGATAACAGTAATTGCAATATAATCGTTGCAATTTCCTAAAAAAAGACTTTAAATACCTACCTTAGGGCAGCTAAATTTGCGAGATTTAAAACAATCCTACCTTAATAATTTAATATAGGAGTTGCTTTCTAACTGCCGAGCATGAATGTAAAAGAAGGGAGAAAGCAGCACTAAGATCAACAAAGTATTTACATGTTGATGTATCGCTGTTGTGACGCGTATGGGAATGAATGCTATATATCTACATTAAGGGGCTACTAGGTCCACCCTTTGTTAATTGTAAAATGTAGTAAGCGGCCGATGAGCGCTCGTTAAAAAACACGACCTAAATCCGATCGAACGTCGCGCCGCACATAGAGGTTTTTGATCAATCTAGCCGGCCAAAATTATTTCTTTAGTTATTATCATTCTTAATGAGATTTCCTATTGTTTTATGATGTAAAAAGTATTTTAGAATGCATAGCGTCAAAGCTACGGGACGTGGACCTGACTTAGGAAGATGCACGAGAACTGGCGGCCGATCGCTTGGCTTGGAGGCAGTTTGTGAAATCCATATGCTTCACATAGCAAGCGGATATGAAATGATGATGATGATGATGAATCAAGCTATCAAGCTGTGCTAATTTTGTACAGAAATAAGTTTTGTCTTAATACTGTTGACAAAGGATAATGGAAATCAATTTTATTTTATCGTTTTGAAGTGGCACATATTAGGCCTAATAGCTAAACCTGTAGCATAAACAAAATACTTTTAGGGTATATTGAAGGAGGTAGGGTACATATGTAAATAATAAAAAACTGGATTGAGTTTTACCAGTTATTTATCATATTAAAAAATATATACATTGAGGACATTTTCAAATGTTGAGAATATAATATAACAATACGTGCATATAATATATTTATTCAACGTACAATATACATTTGGAGAGTTTATAGCTTCTATGTTCCGACTTGCTAGATGTATTTCGTGTTAAGTCGGAAAATAAATTTACCAAAATATTTTTTGTTACTATATTAATATTATACAGAACATTGCATTATTAACACTAATAACAAGAGAAACATTGATAAGATTGTTGATACAACCAAAAAATTCAAATATTACAATACTATTATTTTAGAAATTGTTTAAAGACATCAAATCTTTTTGAGGCCTACCCACTCGCTGTTGCTGTATGGGTATAGCTTTTGGGAATGAAACACATCCTTTCAACCATTCCGCGTTATTTTTTGAGAACAAGTCTTCTTTTTTATGAAACTTTAACCCATCTTTTCTTTTAATCGAAACTTTAAAATTGCAAACTTGCGCTTAATGTGATCATTAGAGTAGTTTTTTGTGGCCAATAAGAAAATTTTCCAGGTATTCCATTTTTTTTCGAAACTTGATAAATTTTGCTCCTGCATTTTATCAAACAAAAATTTTCGAGTCATGGTTATGACGTTGGAGACACCTGGTAACCCTAAAATAAATTATAAACAATTTTTAATCAAAACTAATTTTAATATTTTTTTTTATTTTAATCCGCTGTTTTATTTGATGACCTACAAAGCAAAAAACGGCGAAAATCGACGGCTAAATTCTATTTTATTCTATGTCGAAGCTTTATTCTCTATGGTAAAATAAGAAATGTAGCGAAATAGCACGAAATCGTACAACTTACACTCTCGGAAATATCAAAAATGTAAAATAAAAAACCGTAGGTATACAAAAAATACAACGATAATCTTTTTCAAATTTAATATAGTAAAATCTACGGAATTTAATATAATCAAAAATCTACTAATGTTTTACAAATTTTAATCAGATAATGCACTAGATATATACGTATTCTTTAATACATTTTTTTTAAAATCTTAAATGTACTGTTTTTGTGTTATGCATCAAATGTTATTAAAAACAGGGGGGTTTCTTTAAATTAATTGTGATTCAACGAAATATTGAAATAAAAACTTAGTCAGATAATTCACTAGAAAAAGAATTAATAATTACGTCTTATTTTTTTCATTTTTATTTAATGAACCATGAAGTACAAGGGAATTTTGCCCTGACGTACATGAATGTATGGGGGACCCCGAACCCTCGCCTTAAGTTACGTTGGAGATCGCAGTGCAGGTTGTAGTATAGCTATAAATAACTTACCTATTTTAACTTGCGAAGCGTGTGATGCCGAAAATTAAGAATTGTTATGAAACGATATTGTTTTATTACATTTTACAGTATGTATTTCATTCAGACTTACTTATATAGTGTCTGTGATATAAACATACAAGTAAACGTAATATATTTAATGTATCTACTCTCTGTATATCGTAACGACTTCCAAGGACGTTTTGTGTAACGTCTCATTTACAGTAAATTTGTCGTTTTTGAAATAACGATATACGTTATCACAAATCCAATTAGTATTATATGACTACATACTGTGTCAATTATTAAATATCAAGAAACTAGTTCATTCAACTCTTTTACCTAGTAATAAAGAAGCTCTGTTAAATAAATATATTATTTAGGTATTTGTTTGTTTAAAACATCACGTAAATAATTATTTTGTTGGTAACAAAAGTTTCCGACCAACCCTTGATAGTATGATATGAAAAAAATATTCACGGAAAAATGGAATGCGTAATTTGTAAAATATGTTAAAAAGGGGATTTCGTCTTTTGTAAATATTTTATTTTTAACCGAACGAATCGTCATGATATTCATAGCCAATTTATATATTCATGATTTGTACAATAAATTTATTTATAAAACATCTTGCTAATTTTTCCGTATACCGTCAAACATGCTAACATTACCCAAAAATTGATCCAGTCAAGCTAAACCTGCGCTGCGATTCTACTAAAGTTTAATACATTTTACCGATTCCCTTAACTGTCACTGTCAAAAATCGGAATCGGATTTTTGGCTTCAAAGTAAAGTAGAATCTTGAAGTATATAAATAAAAACACTTTGATTTTTTGTCCACTGAGTTTATTTTTTAACACGACATGTTTCCTACTCCCCATACCACCCCTCCCACACTTAGCTCCTCCCCCACCCCTGTCAGTACCTAAACTTTTCATTGTATATTTATCTTCAGTTTTAAAATACACCTGTAGATGGACAGTTCTGCGTGTCCGAAACATGTCGTGTTAAAAAATAAACTCAGTGGACAAAAAATCAAAGTGTTTTTATTTATATAATTCAATATGTTATTCCACAATGTTAACGCCGATTCAATAAATAAGAGTAGAATCTCTCAAGGTCTATGCATTCCACAAGACATAAAAGATCAACATTTTTGGAGAAGCAAATTCGTCGAACAAGTAAGGTTAGAGATAAACGATTTGACATCGATTTGACAGTTCGACGAGAAATGGGCGTCTAGTGACGTTTGGGTTTACGACCGGAATCGCAGGGCTGGGCAAAGTTAGATTTTCGCAACCTTGACACATTATTTCCTTTTTTTTCCAGATAAGGGCGAGAATATTTGGGATAATCTTGTCCACACCCAGCCGTGGCTGATCAAGGATGGCAGTAATGGAGACGTGTCCAGCGACTCCTACAACCACTACAGAAGAGACGTGGAGATGCTGACTGAACTAGGAGTTGACTTCTACCGCTTCTCCCTGTCTTGGTCCAGGCTGTTTCCTTCAGGGTTTACAGCGGAGATCTCCAAGGATGGACTGGACTATTATAACAACCTGATCAACACGATGCTGGACAAGAATATTGTTCCCATGGTTGTGCTGCATCACTGGGATCTTCCGCAGCCGTTACAGGTATTCAGATAATATATATAAATTATGTTTTATTAACATTCAAAGCATTAACTTTGGGGTCCACACATTTTAATATTATGTTAATAAAATTGGTATAAAACCATTGCTGATGCTGGACAAGAATATTGTTCCCATGGTTGTGCTGCATCACTGGGATCTTCCGCAGCCGTTACTGATTTATTATTCAGATAATATATATTATAATTATGTATTATTAACATTCAAAGCATTAACTTTGGGGTCCAACATTTTAATATTATGTTAATAAAATTGGTATAAAACCATTCACCGACCTTTCTATGTCTACCCGTCTGTTCGTAAGAAAAAATACAGCTAAACTAACATGCAAATACACGGGGACGCTTTACTACGTCACCACCAAGGGTTACTGATTTATTTTGGAGCTAAAAGTTCAAAAGGATTAACAGTTGGAAAAGGAGGAAGGGGGTATTCTCAGCTAAACTATTACGGGGAAAAGAACATTGGCGTGTGTTATTCCAGATTTATTTAATCGGCTTCCAAAAAGTATTTATGAAGAAAAAAATATTATTGATTTTTTAAAAAAAAACATTAAGACCCTCTTAAAGGGCACACAGTTATTGTTATGCAACGCTACCTACTTAAAATAAAAATATACTTTATAATGTACGATACAAATTGTAGTAGGAGGATAAAATAAGAAGAAAAAAAAAGTATTAATATGTAAGCTTGTAACCCGCAGACAAGCCCCGGAATTTTGCGGGGAACAATAAATACATTTATGTTATTGTCTATAAAATATGTTTATTTAAAATGTTTATAAAAAAATTAAATAATAATAATGTTAATTCTCGAAAAGTTGAGGACTTGCGTGCATAGAAACTATTATTCATCGTTGCGATATATTCTCTCGCACCTCGTACGTAACGAGATTAACCAAATATATAATATGTAATTTTTAGATTCCTTTCCGTTATCTGGATGGTTCACCGAACGTCCTCCTAGCCGTTTTCTTCGAGCAATGATTACTCGTACAGTATAGAGTATTCGAAGCAAGTTCGTGGACTCGCGTAAGAAGCTGTGGGCCACCTTAAACGAGCCCAACGTCATGTGCACCGAGGGTCGAGGCCAATTTATAAGACTGATATCTGGCTATTAATGATTAAATTGCATGCATAATAATTGCTGTTTTAAACATTTTAAGTTGTTAACTAAAGTTGTATTTTTTTAGGTGTGATTGGAATAATTTTACACTCTTATTGGTCCGAACCTGCTTCACAATCTTACGAAGACATTAAAGCCGCCGAGCAGTCGTTTGCATTTAATGTAAGTACGTTTTTTTCTTCATGTACCCAATAATTTGCTTGGTATAATGTTTTAATATCTAGTTTGGTTACAGGTTTTGAAACATGGTAATATTTGTGGTTTAAGTTCATCGATGTTTGGCGGTCATTGTCCTTTGTTTGTTCTATTCCAAGAGTAGGTATCTTGTTTTGTTTTATCTAAAATAACGACAACGCAATTTGGATATGGTACAAATTTTCTATTTAGGCAGCATTGCGTGATTTGATTAGAATTTTGTAGAGCTTACTGATTGGTCAGATAATAAAAATAATAATGACATATTATCAAATGAATAATGGATTCTAGTATTTTAGGATCAACATTTTACTAATCATTTGATGTAGAATAAAATCAAACAAAAATACTCGGTTTCATTAATTATTTGTTTACATTGCACAACCTTATACATTTGGTGATTGAAGAGTTCTTATATAATTTAAAATTTAGGTGTCCAATACCTACAAACTAGATAACTAGAAAACTGTCGTTATAAATTCTCTATCAAATACGTACCAACCAGTCCAATTTTATTTTCATTTCGCGCTTTAAGGCTACCTGTATACTTGATTAATCTTCCATTTATCTCTAGTTCGGCTGGCTGTCCCACCCGATCCTGTCCAGCCAGGGCGACTACCCAGCCGTGATGCGCAAGCGCATTGCGTCGCGCAGCTCGCGCCAGAAGTTCGCCAGGTCCCGGCTGCCGACCCTCACCCCTCACGAGGTCCAGCACCTGGTGGGCAGCGCGGACTTCCTCGGCCTGATCCACTCGGCCAGCCGCCTGGTGCGCGCGCCGCCCGCTTCATTCGTCGTCCCGGAAACGCCCTCGTTTGAAGATGATAGAGGGGTGATAGAGTACGAGTATAATAGGAAGAAGTGGCCATCGTCCAAGTGGCTGAGGGTAAGGATAATCGTCGATTGACAGTACTTGTGTAAATGATAACTCGCTTTTTCTGTAATTGATCTCAAGTTGTTTGCAAACTTGTTTGTTTGTAATTACTAATAAATAATAATCGGGGTAGAAACTAACATACCCTACTACTGTTAATTTGGGCCGACTTTGGTTGGTTTGGGTGATGGAAACAATGACAATTATAATACATAAGCCGAGACAGTGGTAGGGGTACAATGAAAGCATTTGTTCGCGTACATAACGTAAATTCATCGGTATTTTTATCACACTAACAATCTTAAAATCGCGGTTTAGCTTGTTGAAAAAATCGGTAGAGTTGGCTGGACTGAAAAAAGACTCGATAGTCTTTAAAGCAGTCTAGGGAAAGGGTGGGGCTTTCATTGTAAGTTGTTTGCAAGCTCTAAATCTATAAAGTAAAAGAAAAGATACGTAATTATTCTGAGGAGACCGTTATCGCCTATCTTCTTTAAAAACCATTAGTCATCCACTGCTGGACATAGGCCTCCCTATGTCCAGCAGTGATGTCCTTAGTCCACGATAGTTTGTCTTGGGCTTGGAGCAACCATCTTGATTTTGCAGTGCTTTTTATATCGTCCGTCCGTCCATCGTTTTGGTGGTCTTCCTTCACATCTCCTTACAGCGCTGGACTTTCAGTTTAATCAGACGTTTGGTCCATCGTACTATCACATCGCATTATCGCACTAGCAAAATATATTAATCACTGATTTCAAATCAATGTGCAAGAGGAAATTTTCTACATTTTTATCTATAACTAGTCAAAAAAGTTGGGGGTTTGATTTCTTCGAGAAATATACTACTATAATCATATAGGGACTAAGAGAAGATAAGAAAAATGGTGGGACTGCCTATAAACTCTCTTTTTAATGTACTTATTTTAATTTCTTCTAGACGATATCGTCAGGTTTTAGGAAGGTCCTAAACTGGGTGCGCAAGGAGTACAAGGACCCTGAAGTGATGGTGATGGGAACTGGCTTCACCACTGCAGGAGGCCTCCATGATAAGGACAGGATGTCCCACATCAACTTGTTCCTGAACGTCGTAGTGGACGCCATAGGGGACGGGTGTAACGTGAAGGCCTTCTCCGCCTGGACTCTGATGGATGGGTTCACTTGGATATCTGGCTACACGTGAGAACCTTCTTGTATTAACACACACTGGGCAGGATGTCCCACATCAATCTGTGCTGTTCCTGAACACTGCGCCGCGCCGCCTTCTCCGCCTGGACTCCTGGAACCATCTTTTATAATATTAACACACTTTGGGCAGGATTTCATGAATTAACCTGTTAACTGAATGCGGAATTACTTCTGAAGTCCTTTTCCTTTCCTCAAACATAAAATCTATTACTTTCCTTATCCGCACCTACTGATGCATAGGGCACTGCATCGGTACACCAAATGCAGCGTATCTTGATCATTTTATTACATGAAGGTAAGATGAGCAGTCTCGCGCTTCAGTACCAGTCAAATGTATCACACACGAAATATTAATGTGAAAATCACATGTGAATCAATATTTCATATTGATATTCTACGGAATCGAACCCGCGACTAATAAAAGTTTGATGTTTGTAGTGAGTGGCCTTTTAGTAATCGGAAGGCGGCGGCAGACATTCAGTTAGCGATTTGTAAATACTTTTATACAATATGTAAATATATAAATTGAAATGTTTTCATAAAAGTTTTTTCTGACATCTTAGCTAAACATTTTTCTGTTTTTCTATTAATTTCAGGAAGAAGTACGGACTATACGAAGTAGACTTCTCGAGTCCAAACCGAACCAGGAGTATCCGTGACTCCGGGAAGATGTATGCTGATATTATCCAAACTAGATCACTGTTCTATGAAGAGGTGACGTGTCCAGATTGTGACGTGGAACTGACAGATGACTACAATGATGTAGAACAATAATAGTAGACATATTCTGCCGTCATAAGAATAAGTCACGTATATGCAGCTGGGCAGGGTTTTAGTACCGACCCGCAATCAGCGCACAAAATTTGGGGAGCGTGCTTTTGCGGTTGCGGGCCCTGTGGCTTGGAATGCTCTCCCACCGGAGGTGCGCAACTGTGAGAGTGAAGTGATGTTTCTAAAGAAACTTAAGACCCATTTGTTCTCTAAATCTTTTGATTAATTTTGATAATTGTATTTTCTACTCAGAAATTGAGTTTTCATTCACTTTAAATTTCCCGTTTAATTCAATATTTGAAGCGCCCTTGAGGTATATTTGTACGAAAACGGCGCTATATAAATTATCCATAATAATAATAATGGAATTTTAAGTATTAATAGATTATTATTTGAAGGTGTTTTTGATACATAACTAACTAACCATCACGCCATTTCTCCGTAGGGGTAGGCAGAGAAAATAGAACGCCATGCTTCTCTGTCCTGACACACTTCCTTCGCTTCCTCTACATTAATACATCTTCTCATGCACACTCGCCGATTATTCCGACTTTTCACATGTCCACTTTCACTTTCATGTCATGTCTTTCTCGGCCTTCCTCGGCTTCTACATCCAGGCACACTTGCATTATAATTTATTTTAGTCCGTTTTTTCATCACTCTTTCACTCTACATGACCAAGCCATCGAAAAAGACCTTTCTTAATTTTGTCGATAGTGATACACCATTTACTTATTTAAGTATTGAAAAACCACGATTTTTTAATAAATAACATGTTTGATATTCAAAGAGGTATTAAAATTATATTTATAATATGTTATTTTGAGTGTGTTGCCATCTTTTGTATAATTAACTATTGTGATTATATACGATATGGATATAATATCTATGTTAAATGTAAATGAATTAATTAATAAATACGTAATGCCATAAAACAATAACCTAAGAATACCTAAAACTGCATAATATATCTACGCGACTTATTCTTATGACGGCAGTTTTATTTATTTCTATGATCATTTTCTAGGTTATTCAATATTTTTGTTGAAGTGGAGTAGAAATGACGAAAATAATATCATACATATAGTCTTGAGATTCCAATCCTCCTGTAGGTATATAAATTAGCTGGTAAAAATCTGTGATCATACAAACCTAGTAGCTTAAATTTGTTATTAATGTAATAATTCTAGAAATAAAGAATATTATACCTTTATCACTATTTTTCGTTTTAATAATTTCAACTTAATGCATGATATTTTCTATTTCTAAATCATCATGTGTTACACGTTTTTCAATCGGTTAAATTGTAGTACTAGTAAGTAACACAGAGCTGAGGCAACGGACGCAGCAACCCTTGGTGTCTACTGTCATCCGTGGAATCAATATGCTCCACACATGGAAGACTCCAGGTATGGAATACTTTTCATAATTTCTGTCATGTTCAGATTTATTTTATTCTAGCACAAAAGTATTGACGATTGTAACTCACTTATTAACCCTTTACGAGCTGTGTTTAAAAAATCTTTTTGAAACGGAGCTAAAACCGGGAGTTACCCCAGCGGAGGTCTCAAGTTTATAATGATAGAAAATGTTGTTTTTTCTCTTCTTGATATTTGAATACAAAGAAAATTAAATATGGTGTTATAAATATTTAAAAGCAGTTTCATAATTGAAATATTTGAGTATATCAATAGAAGTCAATGTTTCATTTAAAAAATAAAAATAACAACCTTGTAGGAATCACTATAATTATAATAATAACAACAATAGTAATTTTTAAAAAGTACAATGTTAATGGATCTTTAATGATCTATGTTAAAAAAGCATTGATTTAAATAAAACGGTTTTAAAATTTGAAGCAATCAAATTTGCCAAGAATAATTTAAAATTTGGATCAGTCGTGATTCCTAGGTACGAATAAAATTCTAAGTTAAAATTACGGTTTCGTAATTTTGTAGTTACGAATTATACTCCTTATATGTAAAAAATATATACAGGGTGTAACAAAACTCGATGTACAAGCGGGAAACCAGTGAATCTACATCATATTTGAAGTCGATTTTGTAGATTTACTTTATTTTTATTTATCCTTAGTTTTCGAGAAAATTGATTACCTATGAAGTAAAAAAAAAAATAGATTTTTTTTTTGCAAATTGTTATTAAATATCATGTATTTAGTCAATTTAATACTATCCATAAAGAAAATAAAATTGAAAAACGCGTTTTAATAATAAGACTTTATGCAATGTTGCTTAATCTGCCATACCCATGAAAACTTTTGTGAAAAGAAAAAAATATATATTTTCAAGCTCAGATTAAAAAGTCATACTACACAATCGTCTCCAAATACGATGTAGATTCACCAGTTTTTGGGTTGTACCTCGAGTTTTGTTACACCCTGTATGTACGTTTTAAAGAACAATCATTTTTATGTTTTTAATGGACAATTTGATTCCAAAGCTTAGTGAACCTAACATAAATTCTATTAACATGATAGTTTTTTTTTCTTAAATAAATCTGTGCAATGATATTTGCACATATTTCAATTTGTAAATACTATTTTCTCAGTGATGTTTTTTATAAAATTTTCACACTAACACTGTAAAACAAAAGATAATATCTGTACAACAAAATGTAGATATATACTACCTAGCAATAGATAATAATTAGCATACTAGTACCTAGTAAGTACAGTAATAATATTGCATAATTTCATAATAATATTATTTCGTAATTTTACACTGATAAAACCATTAAATTATTATTACTTATGTTTACTTTTAAGAGAAATAAGCGATCTACTCACAAATTATAAGGTCACGCATAAAATTAAATTATTCATATACATTATACAAAGCTATTTTTAAGTTAGCTCCATAATCTCTAAAAGTGACTGAAGTCGACCGATCTTAGAGAGTGACGACGCTGTATGTCTGTACTTTGTACTTCTGTCAACTTTCCGAGATACTTTGGCGAGGCACTTCCCGAAAGTATAAAGGTTACATTTTATTTTATTTATTTATATTTTAATGTTATGCACACAGAGCTATGTCGGTATAATAAATTGACATTATTATCGCTTATTTTAATGTAGTATTTTTGATCAATTTTATAATTTTTCTTCTTCTAAAGATAGACCTAAGGGTCTGTATTGTTCTCATTCGATGTTGCCTCTTGGGATATCGACTCACAACTGTCCCTCCATCTTTTTGCAGGTCGTCCAGGAAGTCGGCGGCCAGGTGGGCAGAGATGCATCACGGATTTGGCTATTCTACTATCGTCCATTCTCTCAACGTGTGCATGCCAGATTCTTCTTCTTTCTCTTCCCCACCTGACAACATCCTGGACTTCGCAAGTTGCTCGAATTTGGGCGTTTCTAATTCTGTAATTTTTCCCTTGAGTTTTCCCGGCGATACATCTTAAGATTTTCATCTCGAAAACTCTCAGCATGGATTTGGTCTTATGTGTGTCCGTCCTTGTTTCAATTCCATATTTCATTATAATTTTTGTTTTGTTTAATTGAAAGCTGTATGGAGATCGGATGTTTACTCGGTTAAAACAAAATGCCACCTTTATAACTCCTGCATCACACCTGTTCTCCTCTATGGCTCCGAATCGTGGCACCTAACCAGGGCCCAAGATAGCAGACTTCTGAGTTTTGAGAATAGGTGTCTTAGAAGAATTTTAGGTGTGCGGTGGTTTGACTTTGTAAGGAACACAGAGGTGAGGCAACGGAAACACCAACCCTTGGTATCTACTGTCATCCGGCGAAGGGGTTTCGGCTGGCTAGGCCATATACTACTTATGCCTTCCGAGGCCTTAACCATGCTTGCCTATTTTACAAGGCATCAGGTTCTCGGCGTCCTGGACGTCCACTGTTGACAATTCGCTGGCAGTTTGCGTCAGAACTGCGGGACGTGGACTTAACTTGGGATGATGCGCGGGAGCTGGCTGCCGATCGTTTGACCTGGAGGCAGTTTGTGGATTCCATATGCTCCACATAGGGAGCGGATTTGGTATGGTTAATTAATAATATTTTTCTGTTTGAATTATTCTTATGTTTTGTAATGGCATATTTATAACGTATGAATAAATAAATAAATAAAAAGCTTTTCTAAATAATCACTTCCAACTTCGATAACGTTTTTATATTAATTCTATATTCTTTATCCCACACACTTTTACAAGATACAAACTGTCATGATGTTGTGTTGTAGTAGATAACGAGTTCATTGAATTTTATCTACCAGAACTTTAGTAAAAGTGACCAACGGGTTACATTGTCCGTACATTTATATAGTGAATGCACGCTCCACGGAACATAATCTGAATGCTAACCTTATAATTCATTCATAATATAAAATATATCCGACATGTTGATTATTCGACTGGTCAGTGCATGTAGGACACTTGACTAGTAACATGGGAGCCGTGCGGGATATTTATTTTGCGTTTATTTGTATAACAAGGTGAAACAACCCTCTTAAATTTTATGATAAGTATGGACTGTGTTCTGATTTATGATTGTTGCAAAAAAACTGTGATTTTTTTAAGCAAATTAGTTTTAAATCAGCTGTGTTTATAAGTAAGCGTTAATAGTCAAATGAAGTGTTGTGATTATGTGATACTTTGGACTGGCGCTGAAGCGTAATACTGGTCATCTTGCCTTCATGTAACAAATGATCAAGATTCAATGCTCTCGGTGGGGTGCTGATAAGGGAAGCTAGAAGTAGTAGTAGTATGTAGTTGTGAGTTGTGATTGTGATTGTGTGATTTAAAATGATGGGTTAAAGTTAAATTGTTTTTTAAGCGATCAGTTAAAAATTTAAAGTGAATACAAATAAAACGAAGCCATAAATATTTCTTTGGGTAATTTATATTTATGTAAATATCCATAATCTACACAATTCAGAAGAAAATGCAAGGTGTTATGTAAAAACAATTTATGGTTTATTGACACGGGGTCTCCCAGTGAAGAGTGCATTTAAATAAATGTTTACACTGAATAAACGAGACGTATGATAATAAAAAAATTACGATAGACAAAATGACAATTTATAAAAAATTGTCGATAAAAGATTACTCAATGCTTATACATTATTTCCCATCTAAATAACAGCTTAAATAATTATGTATTTTAAATAATCCACATAAAAAAATAAATGTTTTAACAAGATAGGGTTCAGTATCCATACTATATTATTGAAATACCCTCTGTACAGCGCGGGTATAAAATGTGTTCTTTTATCGAAGATAAAATCACTTTAATTAAATCACTGAGGTGGCAACAAAAAGTTAGAGTTATAGTTTTATTATTTTAATTTAGTCTTAACTTTAATTTTAACTTTTCTTGGTGCATGCATGGAAAATAAAGGCTTACCTACAATATATATTAATGTATACTCTGTTTAGGTACCTTTGCATCACCATTTTTTACTAACATATTTTAATGACATAACTAATTTAATAGTTTCACTTTAATTATCATACATTTGTACACAAAAGTTTTACAAAGTGGTTTTATTTATTTTATTCATACCCAGATACATTATATCTCTTTGCGTCCAGACAACGAATTGATAATAAACAGTAAAACTAAGAAAAAATGCGGATAAAATGGTTTTCAAACTTTATTGTGGACGTTATTATGACACACGATCATTAAGCTATAGAATAATAGTGTAACTTTCCGGTAGAATCAAATTTTTTTCTCGCAAAGATGAAAAGTGAAATTGAACGTTAACATCGTAAACATTTGTGTAAATATTAATTTATTACAAAAGAGAAGTTGTAAGCGAATTAAGCAAGGAATGAGCTTAACAAGTGGCACTGCAGAAAACTCATTCCCTTCAAAGCTTCCCGTACGATAATTTTAATATTTTATACCTTTATTTTCATCATGTTATCACACATGAAATATTTTCATGTGGAAATCACATTGAAATAAATATTTTGTATTGACCGCCATCGGGAATCGAACTCGCAACCTCTTGCATGGCAGCCCAACGCGCTACCGCTACACCACGAGACGGACGACATCTTGACTTTGTGAAAATACATACAATATATCAAATTTTATTTTTGTACGTGCAATTTTTAAAATTTTTAAACTTTGGTAAAGCGTGACTTGAAAACACCAAAAAAGATTATTCATTATTTTTTTTAATGAGTAGCTACTCGTAGATAGTTACAAGTGTCATAATTTTTTTAACAACTCTCATTAAAGTAAACAAATTAACAACTTATTGACATAATATAGTTTAGTTTCATGCCCCATTGTCTCGATTGTGTCGTATTGTAAACTCAAGACGGGATCTGGACTTCTTCGGTGTAAGTCTATCAAGATTTAAACGTTCACTGAAGTAGACCCGATCCTGTCTTGAGTGTGTCCACATTTTATTCTAACTGTCTTAGTTTTACCAATTTAATGTACTGTCACTTATTTTTACTGCTTGTTATCCCTATTATGCTTATCTATGTATTTAAAATAAATAATAATTATGAGCTCTGAATTATAAAAATAGGTATTTTGGACTATTTCAAATATATAAATTTATTTACAATCCGTAAATGATGCTTAATATTGTACCGAAGATAACATTAATTAAGGTTTTCGCATTTTTTGTAAAATAAACAATAATGTTTAATATAATAAATGATATAAAACAATAACAATGATATAAAACAATACCTAAGTATAGTGAAGGAATTTCGTGTATTTTTGTTTAAATCTAAACTATTCTAACGAATTTATTTGATAACCACGACACGTGATTTTTCAAATAATGTTATTGTACTCGAAACACGATAAAGTTAACTCGATTCATAAAACGGTAAATATGAAATTAATATTTGGTTGAATGTGGTTATTCAACAAAAAAGTATTCCATAGTATGTGATGTGAATAATCTAAATTCATTGTACTTAGTGTAGAATGAATAAATTAATTGCACCATCAAAAGCTAATAGGGGAAAGTAGCAGAGTACCTAGTAATAAGCCAAATCAAAACTAAATTGACCGTATGACGCAAAATCAGTATAAATACATATTTTTCTGCTTCTAAAGAATTTTTTCATACTTAGATACCTAGACGCTAAATAAACTTAACTTTTTTATAATTTTTTTAAAATTTACATTTTCAGCACAGTAATATCCAAGGAGTTAGTTGACACCAGAAAGTTCCCGAAAAATTTTATGTTTGGAGTTTCTACAGCTGCATACCAAATAGAAGGAGCTTGGAATGTTTCAGGTCAGAATTTTAAGATAAACTAATAATCATACATAGTTGTAATTAAACGCACCGTACGTAGTAATGCACTAATTTTACTGTAGCCAATCATCGACCAATTACAGTGCTAAATCACCGATACGAAGAATGCACGCACTGGCTAACAAGTATACAACAATATTGAAAGCCCTATGGGCGTAAAACAATAAAATAAATAAAATAAACATACAAAAATTGTATTTAAAAATTTAAAATGAGTATTATTATTTGTTACAGTACCTACAACATACTGTTATCTTGTACAGTATTTTTGCCCAAAATTTTTTTATTATAAATCTTCTTTTTCATTCGCCCTTAAATAATGAAATAATATTCATTCCAAACTTTATTTTTCTAGTAAATTTTTACATTAAAAACTTCTTTAAAGACGATGACTTTATTTACATATAATATATTACTGCACCCACAAAAATAATATTTATAAAAAAACGTACTTTTTACATAGTCTAAAAAAATCCTCGAATAAAAAATACATAATATACATGTAGCTCAAGCCTTTTTAATTTCTTACATTTACATTAAGTTTATGCAAACGACTGATTATAGTTTAAAATCACTAATTACCTTACTGTATGAAACCTTAACAAAAACCAGTTAAAAAAGAGCAAAGTGATTTTTTATCAGAACAATCTAAAGTAGCTTTTTAATCTGTCTTTGTAATCAAATGTAAAAAAGTGTTCAGATTGCTATTAATTTAGACCTCGAAGTGTTAATAAAAACTGAGATTTATTTATGTGATTTAAAAAGAATGATATAATTAAAGATTTTTTCTTCATCATTCAAACACGCTTATACAGGGTGTAACAAAACTCGATGTACAAGCGGGAAACCAGTGAATCTACATAATATTTGGAGTCGATTTTGTTGAATTTTTTTTATTTTATTTGACCCATAGTTTTCGAGAAAATTGAGTACGAAGTTGATTTTTTTCGTTTTTTTTTAGTAAATTGTTATCAAATGTCTTGTATATAATCAAATTAATACTATCCATAAAGAAAACAAAATTAAAAAACCCGTTTTAATAAGAATTTGAGCAATTTTACTTAATCTGCCATACTTATGAAATCTTTTGTGAGAAGAAATTTTTTTTTTATCAAGCTCAGATTGAAAAGTCGTATTACAAAACCGTCTCCAAATATGATGTAGATTCACTGGTATCTCGCTTGTACATCGAGTTTTGTTACACCCTGTATTAGCTATCTAGAACGTGTAAATTACTATAGTTCTATGTAAATTCCAGTGAAAAATCCAAGGAAATTCAAGTAAGTAAGGCAAGGGTTTCCTCTAAAATTTACTGTAAAAACTAATAGTACATAAAATCAAACAAAAGTATTAAATATCAGTTGGTACATTTCATTATTATAGGCAAGAGGGAAAATATATGGGACCACCTCGTCCACACAAACCCAGATGCAATAGTCGACCGAACCAACGGAGATATCGCCTGCGACTCGTACCACCAGTCCAGGCGAGACGTGGAGATGTTGCAGGAGCTAGGCGTGGACTTCTACCGCTTCTCCATCTCCTGGTCCAGGCTGCTGCCCACGGGGTTCCCCGTCAGCATCTCCCAGGACGGAGTGGACTACTACAACAGTCTGATCAACACCCTGATAGCCAAGGATATCATGCCGATGGTGACTCTGTACCACTGGGATCTGCCGCAACCGTTACAGGTGATAATCTTTAGTGGACTTCCCCATCTTCTGACAAAGGTAGCGGGTGTGGGATGAATTAATGTAAAATGCAAAAAACCTTCTCTGTTTCAAAGACTCATGGCTCAAAAGTAAAATTCCTTTATTTCGTAAAAGTAGAAAAAAACAAATTTTTAAGCAAAGGAAACTTCTAGGTATAACAGAAACAAGATTAATAACCGTCACGTTGTTTTGGTGAAGAGATATGCATAAAGGATCCAAATTCATATCTTTAAATAATATACGAGTATTTCTTCTATTTCTTTCGCCACGTTCGCTCCTATGTGGAGCATGTGGACATCCCTAGATCCCTCCAGGAGACCCTGTCACCAGCCAGCTTTCTCGCCACCTCCCGGGTCAGGACCGCATCCATCAGCCCCAACGCTGAAGTTAGGGAACGGACGCAGCAACCTCCAATAACGGGAGTCGTGAAGATGCGACGATGGACCTAGCTCGGGCATGTACTCCGGATGCCCCGGGAGAGCCTGAACCCGAGCTGCCTCTTCTTTACGCCTGCAGGATCCCGCCGTCCTGGCAAACCCTACGGATACGAGTATTTATACCAAGAAAACTCCAATCTTCTAAAATACCGTGGAATAAAAATTGCTTCGTCCTTGATTAAAAATCAAGTTCAAGAAACTAATTCCTATATTCGTCACCGTGAATTCAATATGGGTATTGTACTCGTTACTCGTATTACTTCCGGCTCGTAAATCAGTATTGAATAATTCGTGAAGTGGTCTTGAAATAATAACTGTTAATTTATTGATCGGAAACAAAAACTGGTAGGACACTTTTTAATTACGTATGGAGTGACTGTTAGGCGAGACAGGCGTGTCAATATATTGACCATGACAACTTTTACCGGGACTTCGGATCAAAGAATGCCTCCATCTGTCCTTGCGTTTTGTTTTTCCTAAATTGGAGTCTTGGTGTAATACAGCATCTAACTAGATCTCCCTAAATCTCGAGATATGAGAGATAATATGTTGTAGTGGTACTTATCCTATCACAAAGGTTCCGCATTATATTATTATTCCATATTTCAGTTACCAAAAAAAATGGAGGAAAAACTCCGCACAAATAATGGAGAGTGAAAAATAATAAAATAACGAATACCTGTAATATTTTCTTTAAAAACTTGCGTTTAAGAGGTGAGCTGCCACGTGACCTCGACCCTTTTTTTCACACAATCGTAGTTCTTGATTTTCTCCGTGGGATGTCGTGCTAAAGCAACTATTTTTTTACACTTTTTAGATTTCGACAAGAAGCGTGTTTGCATCATCTTATATTTTGATATTTTATTTGTTAAAGAATATGATAAAATTGCAAAAATATTGCAATTTTGGTTGATATCTAAAACTTGTACAAAAATCACTGCTCTAGTAGTAAATTCCAGGGAGAAAATCGAGGACTTGTATGGAGAAACGGACGTGACAGTGCATCTTCTTCATTATACCATATCCGCTCCCTATGTGGAGCATATGGAATCCACAAACTACCTCCAGGCCAAGCGATCGGCCGCCAGCTCCCGTGCATCCTCCCAAGTCAATTCCACGTCCCGCAGCTCAGACGCAAATTGCCGACGAATTGTCAACAGTGGACGACAGGACGCCGAGAACCTGATGCCTTGTAAAATAGGCAACCATGGTTAAGGCTCTCGGGAGGCATACGTAGTATTTGGCCTAGCCAGCCAGGCGGAATTTTGTTTTAACCAGTAAATATCCGATCTCCAGACAGCTTTCATACTGTTGAATGCGGCGCCCGCTACTCCAAGCCGCACTCCCAGTTCTTTCTGAACTCTGCCGTTTTCTGTCATGTACGTGCATCCTCTTAGTCTCTATCTACTCTTGCTTTTATGACAACGATTTTTTTTGTAAATTTTTTTCGACATTTGATTGCCAAAGAGTACGTATTTTAATAAGTTTACTTTTGCAGGATCTAGGGGGCTGGCCGAACCCTCTCCTAGCCGACTACTTCGAGGACTACGCGCGTGTTGTCTTCAGAACCTTCGGTGACCGAGTGAAGCTGTGGGTGACATTCAATGAGCCCAAGGAATTCTGCCTGGAGGGATACGGAGAACAGAGCAATGCTCCTCTGCTGAACTCCTCGGGGATAGGAGACTACATGTGCAGTCACACGGTTCTCTTGGCTCACGCCAGGGCCTTTCATTTGTATGACACGGAGTTCAGAAAGAAACAAAATGGTAGTAATAATATAATAATGTTTCTTTATTTCAAATTTTGATATTTTTATTACACCTATCATGCAAAGTTTTATCACATGCTCGCCTGAGTGCACAATCGAGAGAAAGCAACGGAAGAGTGATCTAGAGTTCTTTCCTCTCCGCCGACACATTCGAAAACAGGTTCTGTTTCTAACACTACCTGTACAGAGGCATATAATAAGTCCTTATTATAATACATGGTGTAACAAAATTCGATGTACAAGCGGGAAACCAGTGAATCTACGTCATATTTGGACTCGATTTTGAATTTTTGAATTTCTTTATTTTCGAGAAAATTTAATAAAATTTATTTAGTCAAATTAACACTATCCATATAGAAAACAAAATTAAAAAAACGTTTTTAATAAGAATTTGTGGAATTTTACTTAATCTGCCGTACTTATGAAAGCTTTTACGAGAAGGAAAAAAAAAATTTTTCATGCTTAGATTCAAAACTCATATTACATATTCAACTTCAAATATGATGTAGATTCACCAGTTTTCGGGTTGTACAACGAGTTTTGTTACACCATGTATATAAGACTGCCTCCGTAGTATAATGGCTTGGACGCTAAAATCAACAGGGTTCCAGAAAGCATTTAATCATTATGTATCCAAAAAAAAATTGTTAAAAATAAATTATGCTTGAAGGCCTATTCCCAGATAGGTGACTTTTTTGAAGATCCAAACGGACGTGTTAATTTATATTTGTATGGTTTTGTTATGTTATTTTTATTATAATTTGTGAATTTTTTTGTATATTGTAATCTTTTGTTTTTATTAATGACGTCAAAAAGTTATTTATATCCTATTTTGAAAAATAAAAAAAAATAAAAAAAAATAGCATGTGTGCAGTTCACACCAGGTAGAAGTGAAACCTTAATAAAACTAAGCTGAGAGAGAACGATATAAATGCAGTATCAGTTTCGGTTTTGTTATTATTTTTATTATTATTATTGTTATTATTATGATTTATCAATATATCTGTGAAATACCGCGTCAAGGCGCCTTCTCCCTCGGTTTTGCTACAAAATGTTGGGAGTCGAATCTACCTCTTCAGATACATGAATAGAACAAATTCTGTTTTATAGCCTAGGACCTCCACATTATAAAAGTATAATGGGTGCCGGCGATCAACTGGTAGATGTATCTGATGAGGTAGATGGAACTACTGCCAGCCGGCGGAAACTGTGTTCTATCTCGTTCTCTCGCAGGCTAAATCCCATAGATCTATATGTTTGTCTCTTTTTAGTGTCGCTTTTTTTCGTTTCATAGAGTTTCAAATCACTTCCAACGATTCTAAAGAAGTTTTCACTTCAATAAAAAACGTCACTGAGATTCCTGGTTCGCTTCACGGATAGAGATTACTAAAATAAAAAAAATATTATAAGTATTTGATGTTATCCCCCAGTTATTGGGTTTTCTGTCCTGTTAAAGCTGTTTTTATAACGTAACTTCACTGTATTTTTTTGGTTTTTTAGGACACATTGGTATTACACTAAATGCTTATTGGAACGAACCAGCTACTGAATCTATGGATGACATCCACGCGGCTGAAAGAGCAATACAGTTCAATGTAAGTTATTTCTGAATACACTGACCAATATACACAGCACTTGGTGTACCGATGCTGTGCCCTAAGGACTTTCTGAACTTCTGAACATTATCTTTCTGTGAACCTTTGTCATGTCTTTGTATGTCAGCCGGTCTAGTTATTATTTGTGATTACTAAATTTTAGTTATCACAAAAAATAGCCTGAGATCGAATATTTCCATGAACCCCAGAAAAGGTTATGATGTACTAGTGATTGGTTATAATATAATATTATAATTATTGTATTTGTTGATAACTGATAAGTTAAAACTCATGGTCGTATAGTTTTGTTTTTCGTAGATCAACGGTTGAAATTACCAAGTTATTTAGTAAGAAAACAACAGACATTTAACTTGGATGCGATGTTTTGTTGATCGTATTATGTCCAGGGCCCATTACAAGCTATGTATCGCAGTTGTGACGCGTATATGACGCATGATTGGTAAAATCTCTTTAAAATATACCGATTACCATCATATATATGATGGTAATCGGTGATCACCATCATGATGCTTGTAATCTGGACCCTGGGCAGGCCCAGGAATTCCAATTTCGATAAAAACAGGAATGATAAAAGTATATAATTCATTTTCACGTATTTATTTATATATTCCATTTTTTATCGAGGAAGTTCAGTGTTTTGTTTTAAGTGACCATTAGGTAACTCAACTATAATTTCTTATTTTCATTAATGTCAAAAAAGGAGTGTTTTTGTTTAAAAAAATCATTATAAAAAAAGTAGTAATGGAATCGGGTTCTAACACGAAAATTCATATCGATCTCTTAACAAATATGAGGAAATTGAGAAAGTTTACAATGTAGGATATTATTTTTTTTATAGAGATTATGAGCCGTCATGGCTAGGATACGTAGCCTCTTAAACTATGGCAGCATTCCTCATTCCGAGTGGCCAACTAAGCCAGATAATTCTCTCTCTAAAGTTTTTACTTTATTCTAGAGGTAGTGGGGTTATTGTAAATATTTTGTAAAAATTACCATTTTATTACCATAATAGATATATAATGATATTTATGTAACACAATTTTTTTCTGAATAAAAAAATGGCTTGCCTTATAAAAGTAAGAATATTCACAATTCTGAGCTAGAAAAAAGGTTCCTCACTTCTGTTGAGATAACGTAAATGTAAATTTAGTAATTGATGTAAATTTTAGATATGTGTGCAAGTATATATTCGTATACACTCAAAAATGTTGTTGTTTTTTTTAACTTTCAGTTCGGCTGGTTTGCCCACCCCATATTCTCCCGTTCCGGCGACTACCCGTACATCATGCGCAAGCGCATCGAGGTCCGCAGCGCCCACCAGAAGTTCCCCCGCAGCCGCCTGCCGGCCCTCAGCAAGGCGGACGTCCAGCTGGTCTCCGGCTCCGCGGACTTCCTCGGCCTGAACCACTACTCCGCCAGGATGACCAGCCTGGTGGAGCAGAAGATCCCGGACACGCCGTCCTTCAGGGACGATTGCGGGGTCCGGGAGTACTTCGACAGCACGTGGCCTGGCTCCGCTTCTAGCTGGCTGAAGGTTTTTGTTGAAGGGAATTATTTCTTCCTCCTGAATGAAAATCGACTAAAACGTTTACATATTTTCCATATACCTAAGTTAAAATTAATCACCGAAAGAATTCTACGATTCCTTGAATTTGTAAGGCGTTTGATGATAGGTTCAATAGCTTGGATATTGGATATGTTTAACACCTCTTACAACAAGTATAAAGAGCGCCCTTGAGGTATATTTATACGAAAACGGCGCTATATAAATTATCCATAATAATAATAATAATAAAAGAGGAGCTCAAAAACTTGCAAACTTTGGACAACAGAAAGGAGTTTTTTATTCTAAGAAAATCACTTTTAATGAATATTACTTATTTATAATATTAAGTAAGCGGCCTTGGCCGGATTAGTTTTTTTTTTGCTGTAATATAACTTTTTTTTTTTAAATTAACAATCTCCACTCGTATGCGAGTAATATTACTTAGTGGATGCATATAATTGGATGGCAGACATGTTATTTCTAATGATTAATTATTTTACAATATGCAACATTTTGGGTGTGTTCAAATACTTGTACACAAATCTGGATTTATCCCAAGACTGCGCTGGTGAATGATTTTCGATTCGTAACATATATACAAAATCAAAAATGTTACCTGGTGTGGATATTCGCTAATAAGCGGAATGGGGAATGTTGTAGTACGTAAAGTGGCCTAACCCAGCCAATGACAGGTCATAAGCCCCGTAAACGCTCGAATATCCATATTCCTGAATTTGGAAAAAATTCTAGTTCATTTCTGTGGGGATATAAAATGAAATATTGTATTACGTATTATCTGTATATTTGTTTGTATCCTTTATCTATTATGCTTTTTAGCCATTTCTTCCAGTCAACAAATTAAAATAAAATAATAAAAAGTATATTTTTATTACGTCTAATTGTTTTTTTTTATCCCATATTTTCTCACTTTTCTGTTTCTAAACATCTAATGGTAATATAGCGTTATATTTCAATGTTTTTTTTCTCATTCCAGGTGGTTCCGTGGGGTTTCCGGAAAGTGCTGAACTGGATTAAGGAGGAGTACAAGAACGTCACCGTCATCATAACGGAGAACGGATTCTCCACCAAGGGAGGACTGAAGGACGCTGACAGAGTGACTTATATGAAGCTGTACCTGAACGCCCTCCTGGACGCCATAGAAGATGGGTGTAATGTCAAGGGGTACTCGGCTTGGAGCCTCATGGACAACTTCGAGTGGTTGAGAGGATACTCGTGAGTCGATATGAACACATTAAGTAACAACATAACCCATTCAAACGGCGAAAGAGTTCCCCGTCAAAGGAGGAGAGAAGGATGCCATCAGGACGTCCTCCTGAAGTTCAATTCAAGATATTATTATATAATTTACATGGAGTAACAAAACTCGTAGTACAACCCGAAAACTGATGAACCTACATCATATTTGGAGTCGAATGTGTAATATGACTTTTTAATCTGAGTTGAAAAAATTTTTTTTTTCTTATTTTCGTAAAAACATTTACAAGATTGGCAGATTAAGTAAAATTTAACCAATTCTTATTAAAATACTGTTTTTTATAATTTTGTTTTCGTCATGGATAGTATTAATTTGACTAAATAAATTATATTTTATATCAATTTGCAAAAATGTATCGAAAAAAAATTATATGCGTCAAATTAAACAAAAAAAATCTACAAAATAGACTCCAAATATGACGTAGATTCACTGGTTTCCCGCTTGTACATCGAGTTTTGTTACACCATGTATATATAAACGTCTACAAAACACTTAAAAAGTCATTTAGGCAGAAAATAGAATGTCATCCCTATCCCGGAATACAGCATGTTGGAAACATCTGTAAAGAAGTATTATTAGATTTCAAAATAAAGACCGAATTAATAGATAATTTATTTATACCGACCGACATGGTATTATATGCATAAGTACCTAGAGATATATGAAACGTTTACTTACTTGTTCGTATATATACCTACAAATTGTAGATAGATAGTGGTAATAAGTTATTGTGGCCTCATTTGAATTATAACTGGTCATTTATTTATGCAATTTATTATTTATTTGTGGAATATCAACTTTAACTACTCTGGCGACCTGATTTGATAACTACTGTCACTTTTATGTACAATATTTAATTTTTATTGGAAATTGTAGAGCTCATAAATATTTTATATAATTTATGTGTACTTGTAAAAATTTCAATAGCAGCATAATAAAGTTTTTATCTGTCTAACAAATCAAGAGAAAGATAGAAAAAAATCACAATTGCTATTTGCATTCATCAAATCACAGGATCAAATCTTGGAGCCAACGATTATTTCTTTTTTAAGTGATTTGATGAATGCACACAGAAACCGTTCGCTCTAGGAGCAGTTATACATTTTTCAAGTGATTTGATGAATGCACATAGTAACCGTTCGCTCCAGAAGCGGGTATATATTTTTCAAGTGATTTGATGAATGCACATAGTAACCGTTCGTTCCGGGAGCGGTTATATATTTTTCAAGTGATTTGATGAATGCGCATAGTAACCGTTCGCTCCAGGAGCGGTTATATATTTTTCAAGTGATTTGATGAATGCACATAGTAATTGAGTTTTTTTCGAACTAAAGTGACTTATTTTTCCAGGGAAAGGTTCGGACTATACGAGGTGGATTTCTCCAGTCCATCAAGAACGAGGAAGATAAGGGATTCTGGTAAGATGTATGCGGAGGTCATCAAGTCCAGGTCCGTCAAATCTGTCAACAAGTGTCCTGGCTGTGACGAGGTGGTACAGCCTGCGTACGATATCAACGCCATCTTGGTCTGACCACTGACCAGTGTTACCCTACTTACCCATTAATTTATTGTCAAATATTGTAAGATTAATCACTCAAATAAAGCGTGTATCTAGTATTAGTAAGGTAAAATGGTGTTAAAATTATTACCTACTTTGTATGGTAACGAATATATATTTTTAAGAAAGATATACGAATATCTAATCTGACCTCCTTACAAAGAAAGAGACATCTCCAAAAAGTGAAATAGAAATTTAAAAAGCTAAAATGGATCATAAAGATAATTTTGAGAAAGTGCGTTATTTTCGTATCGCTCCTCAAAAACCACAACGAAATGCCAGTTTATTAATCATAGCTATTTACAATGAAAGCCCCACCCTTTCCCTAGACTGCTTTAAAGACTATTGAGTCTTTTTTCAGTCCAGCAAACTCTACCGATTTTTTCAACAAGCTAAACCGCGATTTTAAGATTGTTAGTGTGATAAAATCATAGCTATTGTGTTTAGGGTACAAAAAATGAATTGAACCCATTTTATGTAAAATTAGAAATGTCTTTTCATCATAAGGGGGGGAAGTAATGTTAGCCGAAGTAGGTATTTCGGATTGGGAAAGTCGAGCTAAATACGGGAAGCGTCAAATGAAGCAGAACGCAGTATGAAGTAACCTACTACACTTTCCAAATTCGGTCAACTTTAGTCAACTTCACGAGAGAGGGCTAAGGATTTAGGAATTATTATAGTGGCAGTTCTGTGAACTAAAATTATGGAAATACCAAGTAAATATTATGGTAATTTTAAACTAGGTAAGACTAACTAGACACTAGCGCTTAGGTTAAAATCATCAATCTAAATGTGTTTAGCAATAACAACTATTCAACGATATAAATTTAAAAAACTAATGATAAGAATAAATAAATGGCTAAAAACACACACAATATAAAAAGTATTTAAAAAAATATTTTGAGAATAGAGGGAGTAGAGGATACGGGAATGTTGCAAATCAAATTGATTTATTTAACCAAAAAATACACAACAATTGTATACAAACTTAATTCAATTACGTTAAGTTTTGTACTGAGGTAAATTTTTCTTATTCGTATATCAAAGTAGGTACTGCTCTTTTCACTAGATGTCGCTACTACTTAAAAAAAGTATACATTTATAAATTAATGATAAGCTGATAAAAATTCTTTATCAATATTTTTTATACTAGAAAAGGGGGTGGCATGAACTTGACCGCGCTATAACGTGATTCTACAGTGAAAAATATAATTTCACAATTTTGAAAACCTGAAGAAGTGACATTCCATACTTAAAAAATACTACCGTATCTGAGGTATCTAGTTACCCACTACGTAACTCACTACACAGATTATATAAAAATACACTAGTAAATAACTCACTACGTCATCACTAGACATCTACGTCACACGTTTCGTGTATTGACCTAAGTGCTGTAGTCTTTAAAGTATGGAATTTTATATTTAGAGGAGTTATGAAATTAACCCTAAGAAACCTATATTTTTAGAAAATTGGTATGGAAACGCTCCTTCTAGTAAATTCTTGTTCGAAGACCTGAGGATTATTCTCCTGCCACTACGTTCATTAAAATTAAGCTATATGTATGGTAAATTCTTATGTTCTCATGGATTTTGTTCATGAATAAATTTAATACAATCAACGCCAATTTATTAACTTCATCATCGAGGCAAAATTGATCAGCGTTGGCTAATTTTTAAAACCCTTAACTTAATATTTTTAATTTTTAAACGTTTAGCATGACCTAGTTTAAAATATTGACATATTTTAACAAGAATAGTAATGTAAAAACAGTAGAAACCAAAAACTCTGATGACTTCAAATTACTGTAAGTAGACGATCTTGAAGCTGGAAGTATAGGAGAATAGAAAGGGTTCACCGATTTGGTCTCTATAATATTCCTGTATACAAGTCCTGATACCCTTATTGTTCTGGTCTTTTTAGGGCTTCTGAAGTCAACTTCAAATAAGCCAAACCGCTCCCTGAAATAAAAAAAACAGATTTAACCGCAAACTAAAATAACTATTCAAATGCACAGTTAGGTGTTGTCAATTTTTTTAAATCGTGGTTGTTAATCCCTCGATTTGATTTATTAGCCCTTACCAAGTGAGTTATGGTTCTAATAATTTATTTTTTTAGTCTTAATAATACTACTACCACTTTCCCTTATTCGCACCCAATAGAGCATACGGCACTGTATCGGTACACCAAGTGTAGTGTATAATGATAATTATTTGTTACATGAAGGTAAGATGATCAGTCATCCCATTGTCCATCAGAACACTTGAAAAACACTCAGCATACAAAGTAGCCATAAAAAAATGGATTGTGGAGGTGGGTCGTGCACAATTGGAGGAATGGATCAGGCCAAGTAGATAGTCAGGGGGTTTTTGACTTTAAAATTAGACCACTTACTTACTTTTATCTGTATGATTTAAAAAAATAAAAAATGTATTGATGTTGGGTTAATTAAATTAAGATTGTATGTAGAATATACCCGTTATAAACAATGTAAAATGTTTCCCTCGGCACGGGTTATCCCAGTGAGGGAACATTTATTATATATATATTTTTAAAAACACTATGTACAAGTCCAAATAAATAAAAATAAAAAATACGCTTCAGTACTAGTCCGATATATAAGACAATATATTACCTTCTTTTCTTCCGCTTTTTCCAGTTAAAACTGAATCTATTAAACAACACTTTGAATGTGTACAAATATTTGTAGTAAATAACCGGATTATACCCATGCTGGGCTAATATCAGATATTATTGATATCCCAACAGAGACAGAGAAACTCTGGAAACGAATGTGGATTATTATATAAAATCAAAGAGACATCGTCAGGCGTCTTCTAGTAAGTAATAAAGTTCAGATGAACCTTACTACACCAAAAATATTTCTGCCAAATGCTTAACAATCTTCTCAACAGATTGTCGAAAAACAAACTCAAATGTGAAAGTTCAATATAAATACAACTTTTCGAAATTTGTCATATGTGGTTATCAAATAATGGGCAGAACGGGGAATGTTGTAATACATCAAGTGGCCACTTAACCCAGCTAATGACAGGTCATAAGCCCTGTAAACGCCTAGGCGTTATCTACATAATCCGCATTCGTGTCCAGAGTTTCTCTGTCTCTGTTGGGATATAAATAATATCTTAATCTATTAAATTTGGCGGATTAGCTATACAAAATTGGTAGAGTTGTGCTGGACCGAAAAAGACTCAATGGTTTTAAAATAGTCTAGGGAAAGGGTGGGGCTTTCATTGTAGTACCAGTCCAAAGTATCACAGATTAAATATTTCATTTTGACCCCCTACGGGAATCGAACTCGCGACTACATGCATGGTAGCCCAAAGCGCTAATAACTACACCACGAAGCGGAAAAAAACATACAAAGATGTTTACAAAATCCCACTTACGTGTACCCGCTCGTCCACTGGAAATTGTCCATCAGAGACCAGATGGCCACGGCCGTGACGTTACAGCCGCCCTGCACGGCCCTGGCCACGTGGCCGAGGGTCTGCTGCAGGAACACCACCCTGCCGACGTCCATCAGCCCGCCCCCGGTGGATAGCCCGGTCTCCGTGACCAGCACCTCGGGGTTGCCGTAGTGCTGGGATATCCATACCAACACGTTGTAGATGCCTGGCGGGTTAATCTGGAATATAATATATAATATAAGTTTATTTCATATCATCTTTGATACATAAAAACGAAAAAAAAAAAAAAGAAGAAGAAATATAAGATCAAAACCAAATATCCTTTGGATTTGCATTAAAATCCCCTAAAATAAAGACATGATCGACTTCCCTTTCTTCTATTGCAGAATATGATTCACCTACCACACCTGTAAATTTTCCCAAATTGTCAGGTTGATTCACAGGCATATTATACACATTAAAAATAAAAACATTCCGTCCCTTACATAGTACTTGAAGTCCTATGTTATGAATATTCAGATATTATATTTATCTTTCTTTAAGCATACTACTACTACTACACTCTCTTATCCGCACCCAATGGTGCAATAATACACCAATCGCAGTGAGTCTTGACCATTTTTACATGAAGGAAAGATGATCAGTCTTACGCTTCAGTACCAGTCCAAGGTATCACACATGGGAATTCATATTAATTGACCCCCCGTAGGATCGAACGCGCGACCTCATGCATGTAGCCAAACGCGCTACCATTATGCTACGAGGCGTGCTTTAATCATAATTTTCAGTTTATTTCTAAATACTAAAACATTTTCACGCACTCACATTTTATGTATAGGTACATTTGAAAACAATTGAACTTTTTTTTAGCTTACCGCATCCTATCTTTCGGAACTCTTTTTGCCAACTATGGCCCTGAGTCTGTCGCAATTGCGCATTGCTGCGCTGCACACACGTGAGGCTCTGGATTGCGCTGCCATTCTCAGCGAAGTGGTGACTTGAGCGTGTTAATGTTTTGGTATTGTTTGTCCAAACTAAACTTTTTAAAATACTCCAGATGGAGAAATATAATGGGTTTGCATTTAGAAAATTCACCAACCATTGTGCTGAACCCACGCGCGGTCCAAAAATACAAACAGAGAGAAATAAAAAATACGAGCAGAGAGCTGGCATAGAAAGAGGCCCAAACCAAACCGTGACCTTTTTTCATGAAGATATATTCCATTTATTATCTAGTGCGAACTGCCTCTTCTGTACGCCTGCGAGATCTCTCCGCGGTATTAGCGTTGGTTAAATCCAGAGACATGTTAAGTTAACACTAGACAAGCTATTTCGAAGAGAACTGGCAAAATTTTGTGTTGCATTTGTATTTTGCAGTGAAACAAAGACAACTGTATCTATCTTCCACTATCTAATACATTTCAATCATCCTGTTTCCCTCTAACAAGTTGAGATTGAGACAAAATTGCCTTAATATTCCTAGGCTAGGACATGACAAGGAACGTAAGAAAATAACCCAGTAAATCTATGTAAAATAAACATCATTGGTTAAAACTAGAATTTCTTAATGCTTATGCTTGCTTGCAAGAGCAGTTGGTGCATGATGGAAGAAGCTATTCAAGCCATATATTGGTCAGGTATTTGAGGGCAGGCCAAAAAGAATATTTTTTTAAATATTAAAATTTTGTTTTTTTATAGTTTATTTTGAACAGTGTTACAAGTATTTCGATGAAAATGCGTATATTATTCGCAATGTAAGTTTGCGATAATAAATTTTATTTAAAAAAAAAAGAAAAAGCTCCCTCAATTACAAGGTTTTTTTTCAAGAAAGTATTACTTTACAAATAGTATTTTACTGCTGTTATAACGAGGTGGACATAAAACCATAAAAGTTTTTAGACGGCCAAATTTTGGTCAAACAAACCGGTGATAAAGGCCGCGCTTATTACTCAAACTCATCAAAATCACTATGATTGTTCCTTTTACGAATCTTTAGTTGGGTTAGCTGTATATACGTTTTAAAAATGAGAAAAAAATCAACGCCTTTTGATGAAAACTGGTTGAAATTTTGGCGAAGGTTCCGGGAAGTGTCGCCTCTGTCCCAGAACTGTCTATACACGTGACATGTAGTAGTTAAGGTCCAAGAAGTCCGCGGACCCCTAAGAAGCGAGGGACCACTCGAGAGAGGGAGGGGTATTTTTTTACCACCTTATAAGGCCAGGAGACCCAATTTATCATCATATCGCTCGTGAAGGTAAGCATAGACGTAAGCCTCTCCTCCTACCGTCTTCGCCCCTCCCGATCCTGCGCAGTCCCATTCCACCGTCTTCCAACAAACTTCTTGATGTCGCACACCTGCCTCATCGGTGGACGTCAAACTCAAGGAGACCCTATTTACAGAGGGGATAACCTTTATTCAATCTTAGCCTCAACAATCAATAGTAAAATCTACCTTCAGCCAGTTTGATGCAGAGCTCTCCCAAGCGTCCAGCTGCATTGATTCAAAGCCCAGATCATCCTCCACCGAAGGTTCTTGAAAGTGCTGCCTCTGTCCCTCGATCTGTCTATACACCAAGGACGTGTAGTAGTTCAGCCCCAGGAAGTCGGCGGACTCCTTGAGAAGCTGGACCTCCTGGGAGGAGAACTGCGGCAGGCGGGATGATGGGTAGCCTTGCTGGGCGCTGCGGTTCCCCACGGCAACCTTCATGGCTTCAGGGTAGTCGCCGGACTGCGAGAATATGGGGTGCGCCATCCAACCGAGCTGCAATACAAAATTAAAAAAAAATATTACAAAAAATACTATTCATCAAGTTACTTAAAAACAATCGATCCAGGTCTTCTGATCGCTTTGTCAGGTGCCTTGTCTCGATTGCGAAAGGTATCGAAGTTTAGTGATTTAGTTTGAGAATTCGGATTGTTATTGGTATTTTTCTTTCTTTCTTACGTGCTGAAAATAAATGTTAAAATATTTAGTATTGTTGCATGATTTACGTTAATTGCTAAAGCACCATCAGATAAAGAGTCCGTTTACAAACTGTATAAATACGTCTTTTAAAATATTTTTATTGAAATGGGACAAAGTTATATAATAATAGGTGCAATGTAAAATGTACATTTTGTTTTATGTAAATATTAATAGTATAATGAAAAGTGACAGGCATTGATTTATAATACACTTAGATCTGTCTTGCAGAGTAAATTTTTTAGAAAAAGTAAAGACACGAAGATTCCGCACCTCAATACACTTACACGGGGTCGACCTATCAGAGCCCTTCGACTGCCGGCAAGCATCAGCCACACACGCAAAAGGTATGGGCTATATATAGGGTTACAGTAACAGTTTACAATACTAACCCGTTCCTTACGAGGAGCGTCCATGAATTTTACCATGCATTTAAAATGACTTTTTTTTTCTTGTGGACGGGCTGTTGGCTATTATTTAAGAAGAAAACTTTCTTTGAATAATAACTATTTTAGGCTATGTAAACAAAAATAAATAAACAATTACATGTGGAAAGTTACACCATCTTTTTTGTTAATTTTATCCGTACGGTTTTTACACGGTTTCACTACACAGGAAGGCATTTCGGAATGTTTTCTGAACGTCCGACTCGGCCGGCGCCGGCGGTTAAAGAAATACTGAATACGCGTCTGGCGGAGTTGGAGGTTTTGGCGGAGTTGAAGTGTCATTATTTTTTTGGGTTCAGTTCAAATCTAAGTGTAATAATAAATCAATGGTGACAGGTGTACTTACAGCGAACTGCATTCCAATTTCAGCAATCTCATTATCTCTAGTTGAGTTAGAGAATGGTTCGATCCATGGTGAATATAAAGCAATACCTACTCTTCCTGAAAGAAACACCACATATTTTAAGAAAACGGGGCGCGATCAGCCAAAAGGCAATAAACGTGCTAACACACTAAAATTTACAACAAAGCAAAAACAAATCAGTAAATGACCCATACAGTGGAAATGCGTAACGATAAACTTATTGGTAGAACAATAATTCATTGTGGTGCCATACCTTTTTGCGTCGATTTGAATTCATTATTGTACAAATGATACGCTCCAGAGTGTGCCAACAGCACGTTGTGTCCGCAGATATACTCAGCAATCCCAGGGAACTTCACAGAAGGAGCATACTTCCTATCAGTTCCATAGCCGTTAGTACAGATCAGAGAAGGTCCACTGAATGTGATCCACGTTTTCACTTTGCTTCCGAAACTTTCAAAAGCGACGCGAGCAAAGTCCACGAAATAGCCAGCTATTAACGGGTTACTCCATCCTCCAAGATCCTGAAGCTTCTGTGGAAGATCCCAGTGATACAAAGTCGCATGAGGAGTGATATTTCTCGCCAACAGCTCGTCTAGAAGATTGTTGTAGTACTTCAGTCCATCTCTGCTGATCTTGTCGTTGAAGCCAGATGGAAGCAGGCGAGTCCAGGATATGGAGAAGCTGTAGAAGTCGACTCCCCAGCTCTTCTAACATTTCTATGTCCCTTTTGTAGAAGTGGTAGGAGTCACAGGCGACATCTCCTGTACTTCCGTCTGCTACAGGAGACATCTTTTGGTGAGTAAATTCATCCCAAATGCTCTCTCCTTTATCTAAAAATTAATGTTTTTGGTGTAATGGACAAAATACATTTTTATACATCGAAGAACCATACAGTACCTACCTAATACAGTCTACAATCATTGATAATTTGCATGGGCTAAAATACTAAATGTAGAAAAATACTCTGTTATGCTGTTGTTGTGATAAAACATTGTATTTCACAAAGAAAAACACCACAAGAAAAGCGGATTATAGTATGTATTAAAATTTTTAAAAAAATATATGAACCTGATGTCTTCCAAGCGCCTTCTATCTGATATGCTGATGTTGATACTCCAAACTTAAAACTTCTTGGAAACGTTTGTCTGCCATTAGCAAATGTTACTAAATAACTAAAAAAGAAAACTACGTATGTGAATTAAAAAACAAAAAATAAAGTTATTTCAAATCAGAAGATTTGAGAATAGGTGTTCTGAGAAGAATATTAGGTGTGCGGTGGTTTGACATTGTAAGAAATTGAGAAGTGAGGCAACGGACATAGAAAACCCTTGGTATCTACTGTCATCCGGCGGTCACATTTACTACGTGTGCCTCCCGAGAGCCTTAACCATTGCTTGCCTCTTTTACAAGGCATCAGGTTCTCGGCGTCCTGGTCGTCCACTTTTGTGTGTTTGTGTGCATTAATAAAGAAAGAAAAAAAAAGATTATTTCGATACGGAGACACTGAGGGATTGTAATGGTAGCGGAATCATGATTTTCTTTTGACTTAATCGATGATGTCGCCCTTGACTTAACTTACACTTGACGTTAACTCAATCGATGATGTCGCCCTCAGTGACTTAATTTTCACTTGGAAACTTGGCCCTGCAATTTGCTTTATGCATTTGCAACAGCAAAAATTTAAAGTCCTGCATAAAATAGCGCGACTGACAGAGAGTCCCCAAGGACTCTATTAACAGTCGCGGGTGGAGGTGGGGACGATCCCTCAGTGTTGACAATTCGTCGGCAGTATTGCGTCAGAGCTGCGGGACGTGGACTTGACTTGGGGAGGATGCACGGACGTGCGGCCGATCGCTTCTCCCCAGGTGTCAACGGTGGCTGGCGGCGATTCCTAAAATTAATAGGGAGGCAGTTTGTGGAATCCATTCTCCACAAAGGGAGCGGATATGGTATGCTGATGATGAATGATAAGAACTGTGACTTAAAATTACTATTATATATAAATGTTGATATTGATCAAAAATAAGAAAACAATTAGGTTCTTTTCTCCGTTACAAAATGTTGTCAATTAGATCATGGTATAACAGTAGTATGGCAGTTTAGTTAATCAAATAAAAGCCAAGTAAATCAAAGTAACACGGTGTCAATTCGATTTACTAAAAATGTTAAACTTTTCCACAAAAATATGTAAATATATGTTTTTTGTATGTGGTTTTTATAACTAACTAACTAACCATCACGCCATTTCCCCGAAGGGGTAGGCAGAGAGGATAGAACGCCACACCACTCTGTCCTGGCATACTTCTCTTGCTTCCTCCACATTCATACATCTTATCATGCACGCACGTCGATTATTCCGACTTCTTACATGCCCACTTTCAAGCACTGGTTTTACTTGATCATGCCATGTCTTTCTCGGCCTTCCTCGACTTCTACATCCAGGCACAGTCGCATTATATATTTTTTTAGCCGTTCTTTCATCATCCATTCGCTCTACATGACCGAACCATCGTAAAGACCTTTCTTAATTTTGTCGATAATGCTTATCTCAGCCTTGCATTATGCTCTAATTTCAACATTAGTGCACCTTACATAGTTTTACCACACATTCGCCTGAGAGATCGCATTTCAACTGAATTCAATCTACTTTCATCCTTCTTTTTCCAACTCCATACTTCGCTTCCATACAAAGGTTTACGATGTGTGCAAGGAGAGTGACCTGTTGATAAATGTGGAAAAGTCGAATGTGATGGTTTTTGAAAGAAATGTGAATATGACTGAGTGTAAGATTGTAGTAAATGGCGATAGCTTGAAACAGGTGGAAGAATTTGTATATCTGGGAAGCATGTTCACTGGTGATGGAAATATGGACAAGGACAATGAAAGGAAGGTTAGTGCCGGTAACAGAGCTAATGGTGCCTTAAAGTCGGTCGTATCTAATAAGTGCTTATCAAAAATGTTGTGTTAGTGAATAAATATTTCAATTTTTTTTAAATCTTACCTTCCAGAAAACACCAGTAAATAGACAGTTAATTTATAAAAGATCATCATTAATATAAAACAAATTATTTCACTCCTTTAACTTAATACATCATGATAATATAATGTTAAGTACCCAGCACTCGCAAACTTCTATACATAATAATTATGCATTTCTTACTGTACGCTTGGGAATTACAGCATTTAACATTATCTTAATTATGGCAATTAGCTACAGTGTAACTATAAAGTTTCTGAACAGAGAAAAGTAACTTATTTATTTATTTAGTTCCGAAGGCAGGTAGGATAATTCTAAAATGAAAACGAAGCTATAAAAAGCTAGCTTGCTTTAAAGATATAAATAAGTATCTTGAAGCAATGCCAAGGATACCCGAATTTGTAGTCTGCAATGTTTACATGTATTATAGAATATTATGAAGATTAATTTAGGTATTTATTTAACTAAGACAAAAATGCATGGTTTCATAATATCCACATATTTGATGTGCGCATGTATTTTGTAACGTAGCGTTGAAGATTGAAGTCTAAATATTTAGTTGAAGTCGCAAAAATATCTAGGTTCTATTAAATATAACTTGATTAAAATGACAGTTCTTCGTGTTAAAATTTCTATGAATCAAGTCTGATGGAGCTTGCATGGAAGTTGATTCAAACAAATACTAGATATAATTAAAATACGTCTAACGAGTGATATATATTAATAAAGCAGAAACTCTTCGTATCTGGTATGTTAATATATTTTTTCAATAAAGTGCTTCACATATGAAAATTGTATGAATTAGCTTTTAACCTGGACACCTAACGTTCGTAGATACCCTATTAAGCCTAACCATTCGTCGAGTCGACGAACAGTTTTTCAAGGAGGATATTTTAAAACTAAACACATGTTTTTGTTATATTTAATAGACACAAATACGAAACAAAGGTTATATTGATAAATTAAACAATTTGATAAATTTTTATTGAAAATTTTTATTCTTTTAAACAGTTTTTAGTGGGGCACTAGGTTCGGAAGCTTATAAATGACTGGTTTTATTTGTGTATCTAAACCACTAGTAAATTCGCAATATCTTGAAGAATTGTGTACTTACATATCGGATGGTCCTGCTTCTCGAGAGACCGTGGCGACTACTGAGTTGACAAGCAACAATACGACCATCGCATCGGCGGGCAGGACAAAAAGATACAGCGTATTCGTTATTCAGTATTCGTCAGTTCATAGAAGTTAGGTGTCCAGGGTAAAAACCATTTAAAACTAAAATAATTCACACAGTTTGACAGCTGTCATTCTGATGAAGGTATATTTTTCAGGATATAATCTTCGAACTAGTGAATTCTCGTTCGAAGGATATAATATACAGAACAGAGATATTCACAAGCAAACAAGAAATATGCCAACATATTCCAATAACACTGTACAGGTACTGTTACATAAATAAACACCTGCGTAAATATTCCAAATTAGTTTCATCTGATTGAAACAAAGGTATAACATAAATATTTGTCAGATGCTGATTAGATAACAATTATTTTTTAATGATCATCAATCTATATCCGCTTCGTAGGTACCTACGTGCCGAAAAATTCCCACCCCCAAGGTCGTACACTTCCACTCTACCGAGAATGGTATTCACATTGCTATTACTAGTACGCTAGTAAGACTAGTAAGCATCTGTAAGAAGCACAATATTATCACATCGAGTTTTGCCCCTAGCTCGTAGAGAACATCGCAAATTTGTACCCTGTGTATTGGCGTACCCTGTACATTGGCAACCTCCGTAGCGTAATGGCTAGGACGCTGGACTCACGATGCGGAGATTCCGGGGTTGGATTCCCGGTGAGAACACAAAAGGCAAAAAAGTGGCCTGTTGAGGTAAAATAAAATATAAGATTTTATTGGTTACTTATCACTAGGTAATATACATTCAAAGAAGAACTCACTAGAAGAGGCGTTTCAATACGAAAAAATATACGTTTCCTAGGGATAATTTCATAACCCCTTTTGTTATCAAATTCCACCGTCTAAAGGCTCCAGCACTTAGGCCAATACACGAAACGTGTGACGTAGATGCCTATTGATGACGTAGTGAGTGACGTAGTGGGTAACTAGACACCTCAGACACGGTAGTATTTTTCAAGTATGGAATGTCACTTCTCTGAAATTCTTGTTCGAAGGGTTATACATCTTGTATTTGTAGCTTTATAGCATATGCTTTTTGCCGCATCCCCTCATAAAATATTTTTAAACATCCTTGATGCACTCTGAACGTCCACTGTTGACATTTCGCCGGCAATTTGCGTCAGAGCCGCGCGACGCGGAATTGGGAGGATGCACGAGAGCTGGCGGCCGATCGCTCGGCCTGGAGGCAGTTTGTGTAATTCCATATGCTCCACATAGGGAGCGGGTATGGTATGATGATGATGATGCACTCTGAAACACAATGAAGTACACTTTGTAATTACACTGTAGACTGAAGAGAATTTCGTAGCTAGTGATAATATAGTAAGGTCTAAACTAATATTTGTAAACGGTTTTCACGCCGAGTTAATCTAACTAGAGCTCTTGAGTGACAACGTAATTGATGGCCTTTATTTGCATAACTTAATTTATTCAGCGTTGAACAACAAGATACTATCCCACAAGTGTTGTGTTTCTGCAAAAAAAGTATTTTAGAAAATGTATTTTTCATCTTACCTCCATGTAATAACATGATCAAGGAGCACTGCACTTGGTGTACCAATGCAGTGCCCTATGCACCATTAGGTGCGGAAAAAGGAATATATTAGTGGTTACGTCTAATTTGCATTTTTTCATTAAAATGGGTTGGCTATTTATTGTTTGCCGTCATTAACACAACGACGGAACATTCTAAAAAACACTATTAGAAATGCGTTGAATGGTTCTTCCCTATTATTGTCCACATCGAGCCTAAAATGGCAGAACAATGTAAGCGAAATTTTTGGTTAATTGGCCTTTTTCATGAAAAAACGTTCCTTCCCTTACACAAGTGGTAAAAACATGGTAGCTCTCAAGAGTTCGCCTGGCCCATTTTAGGACATATGTGTAGCTTTCAGGGCTTAAACTGGATAACTTATTAAGTAAAGATAAACAACGTAACCGAATAAAAATTCTAGAAACAAAACTACATATTTACCTACTGCTTTATTTTTGTCCCTTTTTTACTGCTTTTTTGTTATATGCTAATTTTTATGCGTTAAAAGGGACTTGTCCGTCAATAAATACTACTTCTACTTTCCCTTACCTGCACCCAACGGTGCATAGGGCACTGCATTGGTACACAAATTCAGTGTATCTTGATCATTTTATTACATGAAGGCAAGATGATCAGTCCTACGCTTCAGTACCAGTCCAAGGTATCACACATGAAATATTAATATGAAAATATCATGTAAATAAATACTTTAATAATAATTTTTTTTCGATCATTTATTGCAAATTGTTATCAAATATCATTTATTTACTCAAATTAATATTATTCGTGAAGAAAACATAATAAAAACCGCAGTTTAATAAAAGTCCATGCAATTTTAATTAATATGCGGTAGTTATGAAAGCTTTTACGAGAATATTTTTTTTTATATTTTCAACCTGGATTCATATATCATATTATTACACATTCGACTCCAAATATGATGTAGATTCACCATTTTTCGGGTCGTACTACGAGTTTTGCACCGTAAAAAAGAACAGTACAATACATTATTAACCTTATTTTCCGAATTGTTAAATAAAGCTAATAGGTAGGTACTAACAATAATGTTTAAATACCTTCTCCAGCACAATTTACTTTTTGTCGATTACGCTGTTCTGCCGATTAAGGGTCTATACATCTATAGATTACGTTATGCTATATGAGCACAGCAATAGAGGTGTTTAATACTACACACAAACAAAATGAGATCTTATCTAAAGAGGTCATTGTCAATTTTAGTGATTTTTACTACTACTACTCTCCCGGATCTGCACTCAATGGTGCGTAGGGCACTGCATTGATACACAAGTGCAGCTAATCTTGATCATTTGTTACGTGAAGGCAAGATGATCAGTCCTACGCTTCAGCGCCAGTCCAAGGTATCACACATGAAAATTCATATGAATTGACCCCCTACGGAAATCGAGCGATTGTGATGCCGCTCAAAATTCCCCATTATTAAGAGCAATGATTTGTTTTTCAAAGTTTGAGGGGGTTCACGACTTGGATTCGTTAAGCGACTCGGCTCTCTGCTATAAGCGGAGGCTGAGTAGCGCAAACTTATTATAACCTACATATTGTCTCCTGCGCTTAAATATTCAGATTTCTCAACACGTACACCACACTCAACACACATACCACAACACCACATACACATGACATAACATAATCATTTTTTATACTATTGTTTGCTCACTTCGTGTCTTCAGAAATTTGTCTTGTACATTGTGTTGTCCACGTAATTGGTGTTATGTTGTATATATATTACCTTAAATTGATCTTAGTTCATTGTACCTAACATATCACTGTGTGCACAACATTTAAAAATATAAATAAATAAATAAAATGAGGTCGCTTGTTCAATTCCCGAGAGGGTTCAATATGAATGATTTAAATGAGGTTTTGATACAAAATATTTCATAGTATGTGATCTGTAGGACTGGAGCTGAAGCGTAATACTGATCGTCTTGCCTTCATGTAACAAATTATCAAAATTCGCTGCAATTGCGTATCCATCCAGTGCCCTATGCACCATTGGGAGTGGATGAGGGAGAGTAGTAAGAGTAAAAGAGCCTTTTTTTTTTTTTTTTGTAAAGTACGCTTATTAACTGAGCCATAAACTTTATTTTTAAATCTTAAGTGAGGTGCGATTAAGTCAGTGAGTGAATACGATTTATCAATGTTTTGCGTCTACTTCCATGGATTTCCCGTCAAAATCGCGTTTGAATAAAAAATGCGTCGAGTATCGTTCACTTTTATTATTTGAATGTGATCCGTTAATTATTTGCGTCGTGTCTTAAATAACAGGCTACGTCACTAAAACACGTGATAAAATCATTGCTCTTGTGCTAAATTCCAGGTAGAAAATCGAGGACTACGATTGTATGGAAGAACGACCGCAGTCCCGTGACAGCCATTCCTATTAAAGTCCACTATCCACCCACAGAAACAATGAGTTTTTAAAAGTATGCAAACTATTAAAAAAAACTAATATTTCCTGCCGAGGGAGGAGGTGAGAGAGCTGGCTGCCGATAGGGTCTCCTGGAGGGATCTAGTGATGTCCACATACTCTACATAGAAGCGAACGTGGTAAAAGAAGAAGAACAATACTATTTACAAGCAGTTTATTACTGAAAAAATATGCATTCGCTACGTCGCAGGACGAAATAAATGCACATTATAATAATCCTTCCTCGGCTTTGGCCAGATCCACTTCCCCAGCAAGCCGACCGCGAGGATAACCACCACAATGATGATCAGGACCACCGATGGCACGAACAGCGAGCTGGTCTCCGACTCCTGGGCCCTGGGGGGAGTCTCCTGGGCTGGAAGAAGGAAGTCAGGGTCCACCAGCCTCGTCCTGATGACTTCCCTGAACACGCGACCTGATAGTCTGGGTTCCCTGGACTTATTGGGAGAGGAGAAGTCCACTTCGTAAAGGCCGCTTCTTTGCCTAAAATAATAAGGATTACTTAGATTAATCTACATTACTCTTATAATACTATTTGCTCGGGTGGCAAAGCGGTCAATGAGTCTACAATGAAAGCCCCACCCTTTCCCTAGGCTGCTTTAAAGACTATTGAGTCTTTTTTCAGTCCAGCCAACTCTACCGATTTTTTCAACAAGCTAAACCGCGATTTTAAGATTGTTAGTGTGATAAAAATACGGATGAATTTACGATTATGTACGCGAACAAATGCTTTCATTGTACCCCTACCACCGTCTCGGCTTATGTATTATAATTGTCATTGTTTCCATCACCCAAACCAACCAGAGTCGGCCCAAATTAACAGTGGTAGGGATGTTAGTTTCTACCCCGATCATTATTTATTAGTAATTACAACCACCCGCGTGGAGACCGGTATCCCGCCTCGCCAGGCCCCCGCATCCCAGACATCCACCCGTGCATCCGCGGTCAGGGTCTCAATGGAGGGGGGATTAGGGAAAAGAGGGGAGGGACAGAACGCATGTGTGCATCTCACACTATCATCCTATCATCCTATCTGGCAGACACTATTTCATACGTCCCCTGCCGTACCTTATCACAATACCTATCCAAAGACCATCCTATCCTTACAAAAGACACAATACAATTGAGTTGAGGGGATGGGATATAATTTGAGACCTCCACACACGCACACACAAACAGCCCGGGACGGGCCGCCCGTGCGAAGGCACACCAAGTCCCCCCCGGGGACTACCCCACTAAGCAATCTATTAGTTCTAGATACTTCCTTTTACGGAACGAAACGTGCATAAATGCCAGTTCAGTCCATGTCTCTTCACCACCTATTGTTCTACTCATGCAGACTCTACTTCTACCTTTTTAATCCTGGTATTTAGTCTCCATTTTACTGGGGGTTTTCACCCCTGTAATGAGTCTAGGTCAATGAGTCTAGGTTCGAATCCCCACTTCCTCCACCACGACTTGATCCCTATTTTAGAGTATTTGAAATTAGTATTTTGGTCATTCTTCAGAGTAGGCCAAAAAGTGGTCGCGCAATTTTCATGTTTAATATTTACTATATAAGACGCATAAGCGGATTTAATTTATGGCAATAATTTAAAACTGACTTGGTTAAAAGATTCATTTAAAATCTTCATAAAATTCAGAAATATTGCTGTTAAAAAAATCACTTCTGTGGCCTGTTCACATGGAAGGCACTAAAGTTTATCGACATTTTAAAAAATATACCATCTAAGCTAAACAGATAAAGAAGACATCTGTGGAAGTTAGGGGAATATGGAATAATTTTAGGCATTTATGCAGTCATACTCGTTTCTAACAACAACATTTTGAACGAATACAAATACTTGTAGACAAATTTCTGGATTATACCCATGCTGGGCTGATATCAGATATTATTGATATCTCAACAGAGACAGAGAAACTCTGGAAACGAAAGTGGCTTTTTTTTAAAAATAATCTTTCTTAAGTACCAAGTGTTTGTACATACCTATGTATGTACTTATTACTTTTAATTTATAAATAAATCTATGCTATTTGCACGTGTTTAAAGTAAGATATTTTTAAACATTTAGCTTTTGAGATTATTTCTTCGAGTCACATGCCTCTAATTAATTACAACCCATAATTCCTTTCGAAATATGTAATAATAACATTTTTTGAAAAGCTTAATATCCAAAATATAGATTCCTCTGGATGATGAATGTTCCAATGATCTCAACCCACACCAAAATTTTCACCATTTCAACTTCAAAGCACCATAGCACTCAGTACAAATATTAGACGAACACAAATTAGTGGCTACTTAAAATTGATTGCCTTTTTGTCATTATTTGGACCTACAAATAATTTCAGTTTTTGCCAGATTTCAAAAATTTTGACCACTTTTGTGAGACCATAGATGTTTATAATTTATTTAAAAAATTGAAAGTAATGAGTACATAGGTATGTACAAACACTTGGAGATAAATATTTTATACTTGGTATTTCAGAAATATTGTTTTTGACAAAATTGACATCTCAACAAAAACGAGGATGACTTTGAAATTGCCTTAAATTTTTCCATATTCCCCTAATTTCTACAGATGGGGCCAAAGTTTCAAGTGTATGTTTTAAAGTCAAGTAGGGCGACAGCATCGATCAAGTCAAAAAAAAACAGAAAGTCATGATCGCTGCACACCTTCCGATACCTCCAGGTGTCTCCTTATCGGAATTATCTTTTTTTTCTTTCTTTAATTAATGCTACATAAATTATAAAATGTATAAAAACAAAAATACAACTTAATACAGTACAACCAAAATGTGTCGTATTAAAAGTTAAAACATACAAAAAGAAAACTTTAAGGAAAAGGGTGTATATAAACTGACTATAGGTTAGAAAATATCGGATAGTACAAGTCACTCAAGGAAAGGATCCGAACTATAAGACGACAACGTGATATGAAGAAATTTCAGTTAGACGATTTGTGGATCCAATATTCTCTATCCAAGAGTGCATGTAATAGGCCAGTTACTCCAGATACAGATACGATGATTGACAGGTTTTTTTGACCATCACTTCTTAAGATTATTAACTAAAGTTTAGGTAAGCAATCTGTCTTTATTTACTACGTAGAGATTCCACGAAAAAAATTTCAGGCTATTTATGGAAGTCAAATATAATGGTGCCTTAAAATCGATGAGTGGCAAATAGAGACTTATCGAATAAGAAGCAATAAAAATGGCAGTTCACAACGCGTATCTGGTACCAACCCTTATTGTATGGTAGTGAAGCGTGGTGTTGGAAAAAGAAAGGAGAAAGTAGACCTAAATTTAAGCTGTTGAAATGCGATCTATTGTGTGGTAGGACTATGGAGGATAAAGGTGTACAAATGTCGAAATTAGATCAGAGTGCATGGTCTGAGATAAGCATCTATCGACAAATTTTAGAAAGGGTCTTTTACAATGGTTTGGTCATGCTTGTGAGCGATTATGAGTGATGATAAGAACAGCTAAAAAGAAGTTTGAAATGCAAGCGGGCCTGGATGTAGGAGCCGAGGGAAGGGCGACGAAATGACATGCCTGTCCAGGATACTGGACAAGTACTTAAAGGGGGACATGTGAAAAGTCGGACTATTCGGCGTAATGCGCATGAGAAGTATGTATGAATGTAGAGGAAGCCAAAGGAAGTATGTTCGGACGGAGTGATTATGGACGTTCTGTCTCTACTGCTAGGCTAGGTAGTTAGTCAGATAGTTAACAGTACCATTACTCCAGTCAAATCAGTTTCACTGCCTTCAAAACGTTGACTTATTCTATATCCCAAATCACCATTCCCAATACCAGTGTGATTTTCACTTCCATCCTTTTCGTCGTGGTAAAGAAAAGCTGTGTAATAGTTGATCCCAAGAAAGTCTGCAGATCTTTTCAAGTCCTGCTTTTCTTCCGGAGTAAGCGATGGAAGTCTGGAGAACTGGAACCCTTGGGATTTACTCCAACTGTCTATCTTCTCCCTCATCACTGGAGGATAGTCACCATCAGCAGAGAGTATTGGATGTAGCACCCAGCCAGACTGTTTGGAAACAAGAAAGAAATGACATTGTCATGAATAATAGAATTTTAAAATTTTTATTTATTTAAGAAACCGGCATTTTCTTCGTAACACTTTTAAATATGCTTTGAAAATAAAACTAACGTACAGTAAATTGCATACCCAAATCTGAATTTTCTTCATTAATAGATTTGTTATTATTAAATGCAGGTGTAACCCAACTCATAGTTAGCGACAAACCCACTTGCCCTATAAAAAAAAAACAACATAAAATGACAAATTAATCACGGTTATAAAATTTTAAACGGTAATTTAAATATTTCTCTTTAAGAGTAATGAAATTCACCATAAATTATTGTTTTAGGGGAAATTTATGTGACTCAATTGATTGTAATAGGAAACGCGATAGATTTTAAATGTGTCAGATTTATGAGTAAAAAGCATTGACCAAGATCCCTACCTATACCTAGTACCTATAAATGTTTTATTTATATCAGAAGAACAAATCATCAAAATGTATCGCAGCAGTTACACGTTAAATCTCTGAAAATTTACCTGTATACTGTAAAGGTATACCTGTATATTAAACAATATACACACTGGAAAGGGAAGGAGTGATATATATCCGCTTCGAGATATATATCCAAAGATATAGATGTATCCGGAGCTACCCATGCCTAATACACACAGTATACTGTATAGTCATATTATAGTATACGCGTCATACTTGTGATCGACATTTTGATGATCTGTGCCCATAAGAACTTTTAGATAATATAAAACTGTTTTATACTTTAAAAATAGTCACATTTTAACAAAAATATTAACCATTTTGCCTGGTTTTGAATGTGTTGTTATATAACTTGTACACAGAAGAGTGAGCCTTCAGAACATTATGAACACAGACGTACTCTGCAATACCGTGAAACGAAATACTTGGGATGAATCCGACTCCATCACCCTTCATTCCATATTCAAACATACACATGTTATAAGGATCATCAAACGTGATCCATCGCTCAACTCGATCACCAAAGTTTTTCAAGGCAACAGTTGCCAAGTCCACAAAGAAGTCAATCATCATAGAGTTCGTCCATCCTCCGACACTCATCAACACTTGTGGAAAAATCCAGTGGAAAAGAGTTATGATAGGAGAAATTCCATTATTCAGTAATTCGTCTATCAAATTGCTGTAGTATCTCAAGCCATCTTGGCTAATGTTTCGTCCGTAGCCGCTTGGAAGGAGGCGGTTCCAGGATAGAGAGAATCCGTAGAAGTCGACTCCTAGATCTGATAGAATCTGGACATCGGTTTTGTAAAGACGATAGGAATCGGATGAGACGTCTGCGTTGCTTTTATCAAAGATTTTGTGATTATGGTGATGCGTGAAGTGATCCCAAGCGGTCTCAGTTTTATCTAAAAACAAAAACGCACTACAACATTGTAAAAATACCAAAGAAATAAATCCCAATACTATCATGTCTCTAGGTAATACTCGTTATTTAAGTAGAGTAAGGCAGAAAATCTCGGACGTGAATCAAGTTAAACTGGGAACTGAGCGATACTTTCTGAAATAAATAAAATGAATATAATACTTGGATATACTTTTTGATAATATTTACTGAACATGTTTCAGTCAAACAATTAAACTACTATTTGAAATCTCAACAGAGACCAGAAGTTTGGAAGGGAATATGGAAAGGTTTACAGGCTTATTACCTGTCATTGGCAGGGTTAAGTGGCCACTTGAAGTATTACAATATTCCCTATTTTCACTAGTATTTAATATCCATATCTGCCAATTATCAGAACTTGTATATATATACAGTGAAATGGCGCGACGCTTCACATGTGAACACTCTCTGTCATCCATTGAAAAAATTGCTAAGCATTTTAGCAGAATCCTTTATGATGATATGGATATTAAATACTAGGTGAAATGGGGAATGTTGTAATACATCAAGTGGCCACTTAACCCAGCCAATGAGCCCTGTAAACCCCTAGATATCCATATTCCCTTCCAAACTTCTCGTCTCTGTTGAGATGTCAAATTGTAATTATTAGCCCGCAATGGGTGAAATCCAGTTTTTGTCTACAAGTATTTGGACACACTCAAAATGTTGTTTAATTAAACTACTGACTTTAAAAAAATACCTTCATTTCAAAATAAAACCATGGTATAATTCTGCAGAATACTGGCGTTCTATATACGGGAATCGAACCCGCGACTTTATGCACAGTAGCCTAACGCGCTAGCACTATGCTACGTGGCGGACGAAGTCTATATTACACGATATTATTTTTGTTTGTTTTCAAATGTATGAAACTAGGAAAGGGTGTTTTGTTTGTGGTCTAGCTATAGTAGTTGGATAATGCTATTAGCAGTACAACAAAAACCAACTTACCACTAGAATTCCAGCCTCCTTCTACTTGGTAGGCGTATGTAGACACTCCAAATCTAATCGCATCGGGAAATCTTTTGATCTTCGGTCGCCGCGGAACTGCATTACTTCGGGAAAAAAATATTAAATGATCAAAATACATAATTGATTACGAAACAAAAAAACCTGACGTTTTTACAGCCCAGTTTAAAATTCAATCTTCTCCATCCGATGTACGTATAATTTTATTTATGATTTTTTGTACCATATAAATTAATGTATATTATCTTATATTGAGTCGAAGAATAATATTCTATTGGAACAATCTGGAAAAATCTGTTAAAAAAGATTATTTCATTTTAGTCTTTATCAGATTCTAAATGGGTAAATTAATGCATGTTCTAGGGAATCGACGAAATGCGCCAAATAACGTAATTATATTATATGTTTCAGTCGCATTATTAATCTATTATGTTTTTAAAATTGACAATGAATAGGTAAATATGTTATGTTACTAATCATCTATAAAATACACGCCTTGTACTTTAAGATATCTTTTAATTTTCACCCGACGGTTGTTGACCAAAACGATTTTTATCATAGGAATTAATACAACTTTTATTCATTATATAAGTTCATATCAAAATAAAGAATATATTATTATGTTAGGAGTTGACTTTACATGAGGCAATATTAATTTACATCGTACAGAAAGATTGTCACGGCTTTAATAAGACGTTTATCTTGATACATTTTAGCCATGTTCAAGCCACGTGTGAAAGGAGAAATGGATGATTAAAATTTTTACAGAAAAAAATATTTTAAATAGGAAAACAGCACTTCGAGTTTTAACGAAGATTTTCAAGTGAATTTTTTATTCTGAAACTACTGGCATGAAATTACCCCTTTACGCAACGCCGACGTTTGGTTGACCAAAACGGATGTTAAAAACGTAAAAATAACAAATAAATAAATTTTACATTTTTAGCTATATTAACAATTTTCTGTTTGCAAACACGCTTAAAAAATACACATATTTAGCGTGTCTTTTGACAGACCACAGATTTCTGAACAAGAAACTGTACAGTTTTCTGTCTCGTATAAAGTGCACATTACCACACTTGTGTACCCAGTGTGGATTGCAGATTATTTTTGTTCTGTCAAATAAATTATGAATGTTCTTACCAGTTAACCACGAAGAAAACACAGAAAGTGATCCATCCAACGTTCATGGTATGCAGCGTGTTATTTTCCGCAATAACTATTTTAGTTTCTAGCTTTAACTATCCACGACACATAGTAATTAAATACATAAATATAGTCGTCAGAGCATTCAGTGATAAAAGATTGCACTATAGTTCTAATCACGATTGCGGTTTCTTATTTTAAATAAAATGAACAAGCCCTCACCAAACACGTCAACTGAAATATTTCCGTTTCACTTCAAATTGACTTGACAAAATAATGTTCTTACACAACTAATACCGTAAACGAAAACTGCACAACATTTGAGATATTTGCATATATTTCAAAGGGGCTGGGGGACCAATTTTTAAAGATTTTTTTTAGATGCAGATTTATGTCCTTTGTTTTGATTTGTGTTTTTATTCAAAATTAACAAAATTTCCGGTTGTCAACCATACGTCAACTGCACAAACGTTCTTTCAAATATTATTTTTTAATAAACAAAATCGTGTAACGGATTGTGATATTGCATATTTTTCATTATTTTTAGCGGATAATTTGAAGTAGATGGTTAGTATGTAGGTGCGGAAAATATTTTTTTATTTTTTCTAATTGATATGTCATGTCCGTAATAATTTTTAAAATATCGTAATCGCGATTTCCCAAAACAGGTCTTTATATGTATAAGTAAGATGCGTCTATTAATTTCAAGGAATTTTAACCAAGTTTTAATGTAATTAGCGGCTAAAATATAAAAAAAGCTTCTCTGGTTCTGTGCATTAACTTTATATTATTCAGTGCGATCCTTTTTGTGCGCTTGGGTGCTTTTAAAGCATCAGTTTGCGGTAAATCCGTTTTTATAAACTCCATTTTTAATTATTTTTTCTACGAGGAAACCTTCCGAATTTTTATTTTTTTTATTTCACAAAAAAAAAATACGGAATTTAAGTATTTAGTACACTTCCCCTATTAGTACGTGCTATTTCAAATTAAGCCTTAGCGACTCGTGTACTTGTAAATAGGAATAAAGTCGCGGCAGAATGGGGATTCGAATCGGGGATCTCTGTACTCAAATACTGTGTAACTAAGTAAATTAACATTTTTCTATTTTTAATACTAATTATTTTTGTCAGGTTTTTCGACCAATGTGCAACACACAATTATATATGTTTATTGTTTTTAAAGAGAATAAATATTTTCACGACTCGGACCAAAACGCAAGTGCAATAAATTATTTTAACCGCATAATATTTAATGGCGACAAGTAGAAAACACAATAAAATGGCCCGTTTACACGAGGCACCATTATGAAGGCGCAATTAGTTTTGTGTAAATAAGTAATAAGTAATCACAGTGGTGAACTTGACTTGAAAAATATGCATTTTTATACAGTTTTGCCATATAATTCATTTGAAATATTCAAAAGATTAAATTGAAAAATTAAAAAATTTTCCTACGTTTTTTTCCATAAGTTAACAAGTAAAGTAACTGTAAAAGTTAAGTAGGGGAGGAATACGTAGGTGTTCCTCATGGATAGTTAAAAATGTAAAGAAAAAGTTTTTTTCACAAAAAAATATTTTTATATATTTGATATCTAGGCGCCAGGCTGAAGCGTAAGACGTAATAAAATCGACGGCGTACCGATGCAGTGCCCTATGCACCATTATTTGGAGCGGATAAGGGAGAAGTAGTAATAGTAGTAGGTTAAAAATACATTTTATTAGGGCATAATAGTGTTTTGCCCTGTAATTATAGCATGGAAACAGCGGCGCACCTAAAATGTGACATCAAAATAGGGTTTTAATTTAAGAAAGTAAAATAATAAACTAAAAACTGGCTACTCTAAAATTAGATGTGCTAATTCTTTTTGTTTTGCCGCCATCAAAAATGGCAATAATGAGGGCTTTCCGCTATTTTCCCATGGAATTTATACCTTTTTTCGGGTCGATATTTCCCCTAGTTTTAAGGTTAAGGCTTATATCGTATATGTGATCATTTTTTTCGAAGCTTTGTGTCAATACTACCCGAATATCATTTAGAAAAAATGTTTTTTATCAGAAGGAACGATTCTCCAGCTCTTTTGGAACAACAAAAAATACTTAAGTCATTTTTTCAGGTGATATAAATACAATATATTTTATAAATGTATTTGTATTAATTTGAATGAATAAATGAATGAAAGTACACAAGTACCTTCACACTGAAAATTCGTATTACTTAATACAAATTGTTACGTAAAATTATTACACGGATGGGTTCATATTTTATTAATACAATTAGAGTATAATAGGTAATAAAAAATGTAAGATGGGAAAAAGATGAAAATAAGTAGAAAGTATATTATAATTGGGTGCTCGGTTACATTGTAATACATACACCTTCGTGAGGAAACACTGTATTAATGAATTTGTGGGTTTACATACTTCAACCATTATAATTTACAGCCTATTTATATTTGTTAGAATCCACAAAATCTCATACGAATATTACTATAGAATTGACTACTCGAGAGAAAGTATAGGCACAAAGTTCATGATTTTAAAATACATACAGTATATAACGTGTTGTATATATACTATATTATACACCGTGTAACAAAACTCGATGTACAAGCGGGAAACCAGTGAATCTACATCATATTTGGAATCGATTGTGTAGAATACAATTTTTTTATTTGACCCATGGTTTTCGAGAAAAATTACAAAGAAGTTGATTTTTTTTTCGATAAATTTTTGCAAATTGATATCAAATATCAATAACTTATTCAAATTGTACAATTCATTAAGAAAAAATGAAAAAAAAAACACATTTCAATATTAATTCATGCAATTTGACTTAATCTGCGGTATTTATGAAAGCTTTTAATAGAAGAAAACTTTTTTTTAACCCACATAGATTCAAAAGTCATATTACACATTCGACTCCAAATATTATGTAGATTCACCAGTTTTCGGGTTGTACTACGAGTTTTGTTTCTTTTTTTTTTCGTACCTGTAGAAAACATTTCAAAATAATTTTAGATGGTGGTAAACTTTATAAAACCTTTATTATTTTATCATTTCTATTAAAACTAAATTAAACATGATATTCTTATCTAGAAAAGTAGTAATAAGTAATAACGGCTATAAACACGATTAAAAATGTCGTTATATCACGAAAAAAAGTGAATTAATTCGACTAGAAACGCCGAAACAAATTTGATTTTTTTTTTTTTAATTGTATGCATGGTGGTGTGTGGTGCTAAGTTATCTTTATCTAGGTACCTAGGAAAAAACGATTTCATTTTCAGCAAATAAAAAAAGTGAAAATAATAAAACCTAACGTTTTTTTTACGAGTAGTAAAAAATATCTACGAGTAATAAAAACTGCTATTATTAGACAAAAGTTTTCTAGATAATGCTAGAAAATAATAACAATAACTTCTAAATATTAACAAAAACAAACACAGATGTTAAATAACATTTTTTAGTAACACGACATTTTCCATTGGCTTCTAATTTCAAACAAATTGGATTTTTTGTATTCTTCGATACGATAGGAAAAATATTGAGACCAAAGATAATTGACCACAATGTATGCACTATATATGATAATATATTATGTATTATGTAGGCTCATATGAGATTAAATGTAACAAAAACGTGTAGTATACTGTGGTCCTATTCCAAACAAAATTGATAGGTCTTCCCACCTCTAACTAAAATATTTCTGGTTTTACTAAAATCGAGAAAATTGTAATATTGCAATCTTTTTTGTGCTTTTTTCGCTGTAAATTGGTAATCTACGAGTAAATTGGTGATTTAGTAATTATGAATAAATAACTTAACATTTTTAGTAAATTCTTCATGGTTAAACGAGTATGCGATGTATGGCAGCAATTAATTTATCGGGATAACGATTATTTTTCTTTTCGTCTTTGATTGAAAAGTTTCATTCGTCATATTTTAATTTAAGATAATCGATTTGGAACAGGAAAACAAATGTGTTTTGAATACCACCTCTACTGGATTGAAATAATTAGGTATTTTATTGTAAAATTGAGTTTAGAAGCGAGTAAAAAATAAAATATGTGACCCGCGGAATGCGGCAGTAAATTTTTACAAACAATTATAATTATTTTTTACATTCGTAAAAAAAATCAAATCAATTTTTTTAAATACAAAGGATATGATATGAATTCTAAGCTGAACAAATATATACATTATTTGAAATAGGCAAATCATAGTACCTATCTATCAATCAGTGAATAGATACATTCCATAAATATTTTATCCTTATTTTATGACAAAAAAAATATTATTTCATCACTTTCAAGAGCGAAATATATACTAATACTACTACTCATCCTTATCCATATCCAATGGCGCATAGGGCACTGCATCGGAACACCAAGTGCAGTGTATCTTGATAATTTTATTACATTTTGAACGGGTGGTGGCCCAGTGGGTAGCGTCGCGGTCTCTGAGTCCAGAGATCGTCGGTTCGAATCCCCACTTCGACACGACTATTTTCAAGCACAAGCCGCTTAGGCTTTTTTGAAAATAGTATTTACAAATTGAAATATGAAATATGTGCAAATATCATAAGATTGCATAGATTTCTTTACACATATACATCTTATATAAGAAAAATAAATTCTTTGTAAATGGACACAACTTTTAGGTTACTTAAGTTACAAATTTTAAAAAAACACATGAGAAATTCAAGGTGTCGATAATAAGTAATGATTTTGTAGATGTGTATTTATCAAAACTCACCCCATTTTAAGGCAATAATATTATGTAACTTATCTTTTATTCTCTTCACGTTAACTTCCCCAGCTTCTTTTATCATCTTACTAGACCCTTAACGTCAAATACTTGAAGGACATTCCTATTCAGTGGATTCCCACTTTTTATGTCACATCCTGTTTAAGTCCTGATAGTCTCATTTCTGAAATACATAACCCAACTTTTTGTTCGATACATTTTATCTGGTCTGATTCGATCACCTGCGGAACGATAAGCGTCTCTAAAAGATATTTTATTGGAATCCAGAGCGTAATCTTGATATGAAATACTTTTTGCTCCTCGCCACCGCATTGATTATAAAGCTATTAAACTAAAACCACAATATTATTATACCTTTATAAATATATTATCTAAGGTCATGCAAAACGATACAACTTAAATCGGTTGGTATTGTTCAAAAAAGTGTTATTGTTCTTTATCTCATACAATTGCAAAAAAGTGGTTATTTCAATTCGATACTAGTTATTGTTTACTTTATTCAATACACGTGTTTGCAAGAGGGTAATCAGTTTTATACCCTGAGTTACTGCAGTATACTTATGGATAAACGTATTTGTAAAATAGCGTAATTAATTTGATACCCCAACTTGATTGATAAGATAATAATTAGTTTACCCAAGTTAAGGGCAGTATAATGATGAATGCGTTTGCAAAATAATGTAATTAGTTGGACATTGCGAGTTACGATAAGAACAATCTTTAAATAACTTTGTACATATGGTCAGGAGTGTAGTGTAAAAAAGCATCCCAAGTGAAGGCATCGTCATCATACCATATCCGCTTCCTATGTGGAGCATATGCTCCATATGGATTCCACAAACTGCCTCCAGCCCAAGCGATCGGCTGCCAGCACCCGTGCATCCTCCGCAGATCTGATTTAATGGTTTTGGCAGCCGTCTTATGGCTTATTTTATTGGTTGCAGTTAAAAAAAAAAAAAAAATATCAAGAGCAGGTGAGCACTCCTTCAATCCTTTATCCGTAACAAGTAACAATGCATAGTGTTCTGCAGTAGTACACAAAGTGCACTAACTTGATTATTTTATTATATTATTTTAAGTTAGCTAAGATGATCAAGATAATAATGACTGTGAGCACTAGATACCTTGAAAAATATATGTGGGCGATGGGTTAAACTCACACCGTAAGATCATCGTAAATTGAAATTCCATTGACTAATTTTATCGGGCATTTTATGTTGTAGTTAGCTAAGATGAATAATGACTGTTATATGTGGGCGATGGGTTAAAACTCACACCGTAAGATCATCGTAAATTGAAATTCCATTACTCGGGCATTTTATGTTGTATTATTAAATAAGATTATAGTCGTCGATAAATGATTAATATTTCAAAAACGTTACAGTGGCTATAGCCCAATTATGCAAATTAGTTTCGCGTGTAATGTACAATCGACATGTGCATATCCAATCAATTAAACATACTCATTATCCATTATCTGTTTTTTCTACTAAATGGGTATTTTTTTCCTTAAATATTTTTCTTTTAAAGGAAACACACATTCTTGTTTTGTGTATCTAGTATCTATACATGAAGTAACAAAACTCGTAGTACAATCCGAAAACTGGTGAATCTACATCATATTTGGAGAATTTGTAAAAATTAAGGTAATTTTTTTTCCTTCTCATAAAAGCTTTCATAAGAACCGCAGATTAAGTAAAATTGCATGAATTCTAGGGGGACAGTTGGGAGTCGACATCGAACGAGAATCATACAGATCCTTAGGTCTATCTTAAGAAGAAGAAGAGGATGAATTATTTTTAAAATGTATTTTCTTCATTTTATTTTCTTTGTGAATAGTATCAATTTGAAGTAAATGATATTTGATGACAATTTTCCAAAAAATTATCGTTAAAAAAATAAACTTCTTTATTTTCTTTTTATATACCAAAGGTTGCTGTGAGGCAACGGACACAGCTACCCTTGGTATCCACTGTCATCCGGCGAAGGCCTTTTGGCTGGCTAGGCCATATACTACGTATGCCTCCCGAGAGCCTTAACCATGCTTGCTTATTTTACAAGGCATCAGGTTCTCGGCGTCCCGGTCGTCCACTGTTGACAATTCGTCGGCAGTTTGCGTCAGAGCTGCGGGACGTGGACCTGACTTGGGAGGATGCGCGGGAGCTGGCGGTCGATCGCTTGGCCTGGAGGCAGTTTGTGGATAATGAAATAATGAAACTGCTTTGTCTATATAAATTGATTTTTAAGTCGTTTTTATGATGGTTCATGAAATAAGAAAATATAGTTCCTGAGGTGGCGTGTGAAGCGATCATTTTTTGACCGAAAGTGAGATAGATAAGTGGTTTACACGACGACTTTTCATAGTGAAGATTGGTTAGGGTTCCTGCGAACCAACCCATCTAAACTAGGCCTTCTCAGAAAACATGACTTACTTATTTTAATTTGACATTCTAACAGAGACGAGAAATTTGGAAGAGAATATGGATATCTAGGCGCTTACAGGGCTTATGACCTGTCATTGGCTGGGTTAAGTGGCCACTTGATGTATTACAACATTCCCCATTTCACCTAGTATTTGATATCCATATCCGCCAATATACAGTAAAATGGCGCGACGCTTCACATGTGAACTCTCCTGTCGTCCATTGAGAAAATTGCCAAGCATTTTAGCAGAAACCTTTATGATTGCAAGTGAGATTCTTACCGAATTATATCACCTACTAGGAAACGGCTGAAGATGAATCTTCAATTTGTTATGCTTATAACTTTTACCAGCTAATTTTTAAAAACAACATTTTGAGTGTGTCCAAATACTTGTAGACAAAAACTTTAATATTTAATAAGTTTGAATAATAAGAGTACGTTTTTCTTGATACAACAAATTGACTTTAACGTTAATATCTGCAAAATCCATTTCCTGGTTTACCTATAGCTAAACCATTCAAGCAATTACAGCACTGCACAGATCGGAGCTAATTATGATTTAGTACAAATCAATACCATGTTTAATGCGTGGTAACCAGCACTTCTCGATCAAATTACCTTACTATAGTCTGTTAAATATAGCTTGATTAGAATGACAGCTGTCAAACTATTTAATTTTTTAAATTTTTAATGGTTTTAAAGCTGATTTTATATTATACTAGCTGATACCCGTCGCGTTGCTGCCGCAGAAGAAACAGGTAATTCTAGAAATATCGATTGAAATTTGAAAGATTTATCTCGTTTCTTTGGGAATTGGTAATAGAAGGAATGCTTTTGTATTTTCTTTCTGATGATAAATGCATTTATGAAAATTGAATAACTCGTATAATGTGTATACTCGTATATGTATAAAGGTATAGTGTAAATGTTATTTATTTTATTTTGGTGACTTTATTTTTCAAGTGCTTCATGGTAGGTATTTATAATATATTTTTTGTTTATCCGTCTTTGGCATAAACAATTAAATTTCTTGGCTGTCCGACTCGTAAATTTAATATGAGGACTTCTATTACCCTTGAAAAAGACACCCAGGGACATTTATTTTTTTTAAATGTGTGTAGCAGGTCCGACGCATGAATGGAATTTACTCTTAGATGAAAAAAAGGTGCGTCCGTCAAGTTGGATTTCAAATATAAACTCTATATTCGAAAACAGGTCACCCAAAACCCTTTAAAACGATACCAATCTTTATTTTATATAAAAAAGATGTGCGTCCGCCATCTTGGATTTAAAAATAAACGCTTAATTCAAAATCAGGACGCCCGTATCGTCTAAAAACGATACCCATCTTCATTTTATGAAAAAAAGGTGCGTCCGCCATCTTGGATATCAAAATAAACTTTAAATTTGAAATCAGTACGCGAATACGCCCTAAAAACGATGCAAACCTTCATTTTATGAAAAAAATGTGTGTCCGCCATCTTGAATTTCCGAATAAACTCTTAATTCGAAATCAGGACGCCCATACGCCCTAAAAACGATACCCATCTTCATTTTATGAAAAAAAAGGTGCGTCCGCCATCTTGGATATCAAAATAAACTTTAAATTTGAAATCAGAGCCCCCAAGAACCATTAAAACGATACCCATCTTCACTTTGTGAAAAAAAGAGACAACCGCCATCTTGGAATAAAAAATAAACGCTAGATTCGAAATCAGGGCCCCCCAAAACCATTAAAACGATACTCATCTTCATTTTCTGAAAAAAAAAAGGGACGACCGCCATCTTGGATTTAAAAATAAACGCTAGATTCGAAATCAGGGCCCCCAAAAACCTTTAAAACGATACCCAACATCCTTCTATGAAAAAAAAAAAGCTTTGTCCGCCATCTTGGATTTAAAAATAAAAGTTAAATTCGAAATCAGGACCCTTAAAAACGCTTAAAACGATACCCAACTTTATTTTATGAAAAAAAAGTTGCGTTCGCCATCTTGGATTTAAAAATAAAAGCTAAATTCGAAATCAGGACCCTTAAAAACCCTTAAAACGATACCCAACTTTATTTGATGAAAAAAACGTTGCGTCCGCCATCTTGGATTTAAAAATAAACTCTAAATTCGAAATCAGCACCTTAAAAACCCTTAAAACGATACCCTACTTTATTTTACGAAAAAAAGGTACGCCCGCCATTTTGGAATTTAAAAAAAAATCCATATGCTGTGCATGGAAGCAATTCTGTAATAGGAAGTAATGGTGATGATAATTATTAAATTTTTAAAAAAAAATTAAAACTCATTCGGCATTATACAAATAGAATATATATTTTTCGGGAATTGTGCGAGTCCATATGATCCATATGTTCACCTCGTAGCACAGTGGTAGCCCATTTTACTACCGTGTATGAGGTCGCGGGTTCGATTCCCGTAGAGGGTCAAGATGAAATATGATTTATTTACATGTTATTTTTACATTAATATTTCATGTGCGATACCTTGGACTGGGACTGAAGCGTAAGACTGATCATCCTACTTTCATGTAATAAAATGATCAAGAGACACTGCACTTGGTGTACCAATGCAGTGCCTATGCACCATTGGGTGCGGATAAGGGAGAGTAGTAGTAGCAAATGCTCCAAATTTCAAACATAAATTCTTGTAGCTCGAAGGAGAAATAAAAACTTCTAGGTAGACTACCCATAATATAAAACTCCAAACGAATTATAAGGTAGGTACTTTTTTTATTACGAATTCACTGTCTGTTAATGATTTTATTCCATAGCCATAAAAATTATAACAGATTAAACTTAAAATATTATATAGTAAAAAAAATAATGTTTTTAAAACGTTATAACTTTTTTATTTTCCCAGCTAGAAAACGATTTTTAGGTGTCTTTGAACTTGGAATTTTGTCTTCTTTTTCTATTTATTGCAAAAAAACAGAGCTCTGCAGAGTTATTCTCGATCAGGAGAAGCCCTTGTCAAACGATTTTTTTTCTCATAGAGAAAAACTGACGATGAAACTAACACAGAAATCTTGAACAAAAAAAACATTTCGGAGGTAAAAAATGCACTCGATAGCTCAAAACCAATTCACGGCACTTATTTATTGTGAAAAAAGTCCGAATCGGGGTGTAAATAAATTTAAAAATGTAATTGAAAGTTCGAGGTGTATAAAAATAAATTGTATACGTGATGAAAACGACATTAGCGCCTTTTGCTGTACAGCATTATTTGACGACATTTTTTTATAAGCTTTATGTACTTAGCTATGCAGTTCTATCGGTTACATGGCGCATCTAAAAATTCACCCGGAACTGTCACTAAATCATATCAAATACACAAATACAAAACATTATAAAATGGATGTTATAATGCAGGAACCTTCCCAGGAGTGAATAAAACAACCCTCTAGAACAACTTATTGCAATCGGATAAGCGGTTTACGAATCTATAAAGGACAAACATATATACAAACTTACATTCATTTTTATATATATAGATTATATACATATATATTGATTGGTATGTGTAGCATTCCAGATACTAATGGTTTTTTGTTTATTAATGTACTAAATCACTCGTTTTAACGTCATTTCATGGTAGTATTTGTTTGAACCAAGTCCCATACAATCGTATCAGACTTGATTCATACATATTCTAACGTGACGAACTGTCATTCTAATCAAGCTATATTTTAAGGACTATAGAGTCAGAAATTCCGTAACGACAAATTTTTGATGAAAGGTTGCTACGTAATTGGGTTCTTTCCGATTTTTTTATTTTATTTTGAAAAAATGATTGAAAAGTTACAATATCAAGGGAATTTTTTTATTTTTTTTACGATGTCATATGAATTTTCTAGCGCGGTTTGAAATAGCGCTTTTTCAAATCGCTCGCAAAATCCTCCATTTAGCGCGCATGCGGTGTGACGTCACAGCAATATAGGCGCTCACTACTTCCGTAGCTACGGAATGAATTTCACGCCTTCCACGGTAGACGGGTATGACGTCATTAGCCAATAACGGGCGTTAAAAGTCACTCGTAATTTCGTGTTTTTAAAACATAAATTTATAAATGAAAACAAAATTTTTGATCAATGTGTTTAATTGACTAAATAAATGATATTTGATAACAATTATCAATCTTACTTCGTACTCAATTTTCTCGAAAACTATCGGTCAAATATTTTTTTTCTCCATAATAACGATTCCAAATGTGACGTAGATTCACTAGTTTCCCGCTTGTACGTCGAGTTTTGTTACACCATGTATGTGTGAGAAATAATGACTTGAATGTTGCATCAAACCAACTAATTATCCATCATGCCATTCCCCGAAAGGATAGGCAGAGGATAAGACGTCACACCACCCTGTCCTGTTTCTTCTATTCACGCTTATTTTGCTTTTTCCATATTCATAATTCTTCTCGTACACGAAGAACGCTGATTGTTCCGACATTTTACATATCCACTTTAAAGTAATCGTACTTGATTATCCATTCTTTCTTCGACATCCATACCCAGATACTTATACCCTTCGAACAAGAATTTCAGAGAAGTGACATTCAATACTTGAAAAATACTACCGTGTCATAGTATAGCAGTAGACCGTTTGGCTACCGTGCATGATGCCGCGGGTTCGAATTCCGTAGAGGGTCTGCATGAAATACCTATGTATTTTCCTAAATGTGATTTTCACATTTATATTTCATGTGTGCTACCTTGGACTGGTACTAAAGCGTAAGACCGATCATCTTACCTTCAAGTTATAAAATGATCAAGATAAACTGCACTTGGTGTACCGATGCAGTGCCCTATGCACCATTGGGTGAGGATAAGGGAAAGTATTAGTAGTAGCAGTAGTTTTATCCAATGTTCGAATATTTTGTTCAAGATAAAATAAATTATCTTATAAAGATTCTTTACATTATATTTCAACGAGTGGTTGGGGAAGCAACGTTAATAAAATGTACATAAATTATTTTTTTTAAAGGGGGCCTACCAAGGCTAGAAAAAATGTGTTTTTTTTAAATTGGAGCCGCGCATACAAAATGAGGCCTCAAAATGAGGTTTTTTTGAAAAAGTCTGACAATGTATAGTTTTGGTTTTATTTCATTTACTACCTATTTATAGAATATATCGAATTTATATACACTGGGTGAGGATAAGGGATCCCGATGTTTCCCGATGAATCCGCGAAACTCCGGAGGATGATTATTCATGATATCAAAGTTTTTCAAACAACTCAATTCAATTTTTTTTTTAAATATGAATTAAAATTCACGCGTGTAAAACTGACTTAAATTTTTCAACTGGAAATCATAGATGGAAGATTTAGATTCGAAATATGAATTTTGAATGTGGGTACGGTGATCGCGGCGGCCCTCCCCCCCCCCCCCCCCCCCCCCACCACCCCGCCAACACTACCCCGCCCGCAACTAACACTTCAAACAGAAGCCAGTATTACACGCGTCGCTTTTTTAATATACTTATTAGAAATACCTCGATCAAAAACCATTATTAGGATTTTTTTCTCAGAATACCATGAACAATCACCCTCCGGAGTTTTGCGGTTTTATCGTGAAACACGGTGTATATGGTTTTATCTTCATTTTTAATACCTGTTTTTATTTTTATTCGTTTTTATATATAAAAAAAGATATGTGTATGGTTTACCTTATGTTTATTGTTAAGTTAATAGCTTTTTTCTGCTTATCTTATTGTATCTTTTTATTGGTATTTAGGTGTCGGTAGGGATTGTAATATTTGCTTTGTTAATGCCCTCTGGGTGTCAAAAAATAAATAAAATAAAAACTTGCTTTCTGATTCCATAGATTATGATGTGCTTATTATTTGTTTCTGTTTTTATTTAGCTGCCTCTTTTAGTTTACATGAAAAATGAAAAAAAAAGTTTAAAGAGTTGACGCGTAATTGTATCTAAGTAGCAGTTTTTATCTTTTTTCTTAAAAACACAAAATTAGGAGTTTGCTGCCATTACTTCTAGGTATATTCAATGTTTTATTTTTATTATTTATAATAGAATGTAATGTACCTACCGACAAGGTATTTTACCACTTAAAACACTTTACCTTAATTATTTACAAGCAGTCAATAATAGTAATAAATTATTAAACAAAACATTCTTGCGAAAAAGATAATTATTGCTATCCTAAGAATCGAACCCGGAACCTCCGCGTGTAATTCCAGCGTTTTATCCATTACACCACCTGTCAAAACAATTAAACTGTAACGTAAATGTAACAATTAATTTTATGAACCTAATCGAATTAAGTGCCCAATAAACATACACAGTTGACAATGACTTTCAACGACTTCAATGACACTGAATTTCAGCGCTGTTTTCAGCCGCTGGGAGTTAAGTAATATGAAAGAAAAGAAAAAGACGAAGAAGTTTGATTGGCCTTGAATTAAGGCTGTATATATCAGGTATTGGTTAGATATAGTGTAAACGCCCTTGTTCCTTGGATTGATTTAGTAATTTGTAATTGTCGCATCTTGGTTGTATATAGTTAGTTGTTAGTTCCACATCGACCTCTCCTGAGTTCGCAAGCGTTTCTCACTATTGTCTCGTGACTCTCAGTTTCACTTTTCCAGTTCCGGCAAATGTGAATAAGTGAAATCCGAGTGATCATGATATATCCGGCTTGTCTTCTTCTAGTGTTAGGGTAAGGAAACATACAAATAATAACCATTTATTTTTTTACTCAATGTTTGTAGCGCTCACTTTTAAAAAAAATAATTTTCCATAATTATAAACACACTTTATACGAAGCCCTAAGAAAGAAATTCTGAAATCAGTTGAGAATATTTTTGAAAATACTAAAAACAAAGTGTGTTTTATTTCATAATAACTATGCAACTAACTAGGCAGATATGGATATCAAATATTAGGCGGAATAAGAATAATGTAATACATTTGTAAGCCATGTAAAAGCCTATATATTCATATTCCCTTTCAAACTTCTCGTCTCTGTTTAGATGTCAATAATAAATATATTATTTTTTAAATTTTTACTTGAATAATTTACATTTATAATTGAAACTTAACATCTTTCAAAAATGTATCATCGGGTACACTAAAAATCGTGTGTACCTACTCAAAAATGAAATGAGTAACAATCAATAATAATTAAGGGGCATAAATAAAAAAGAGAAAAATAAAAAACTTGTCAATTAAAATAAACTAACATGGAAAAAATATTCTCTCAACACAAACAAATTAATAATCATTGATGTTTTGGGTGGTATGATTATTCTCGCTGCACTTGGTGTACGCAGTGCCCCTATGCACTATTGGATGCAAACAAAGGAAAGTAATAGTGGTAGTAGTATTAAATGAAATTTCCTGATACCCGACAAAAAACTCAGAAACGCTATAATAAAATGGGTTTTTTTAAGCTATCGATTACTCGAATATTTATATTATCTACTGTTTTGATTCTCAAAAATGTAACTGAAAAACTTGCGTTAATTTAAACTAGATACTCTTTCAAGATACACTGTACATGGTGTACCAATGCAGTGCCCTATGCACCATTGGATGCATAAAAGGGAATAGTGTAGTGGTAGATACTCTTTACATGATTTATTTTTTAATTTTGCTGTCAACTTATGTTATATGTTATGCTTTTAAATATTTCATTATGACATTGATGGAAGCTCAAATAGTTCAAATTTTAAAAAAAAACATTGCACTACTTGTTTTTCCTTAAACTGTTTTTTTTCTTTATACATTATGTAACAAAACTCGATGTACAAGCGGAAACAGTGAATCTACGTCATAATTGGAGTCGATTTTGTAGATTTTTTTTTGACTTTACGAGAAAATTGGGGTAAGAAATTGTATTTTTCTCTCGATATTTTTTTTCAAATACAATTAATAACTCCAAATATGACGTAGATTCAATAGTTTTTCCCACTTGTTCGTTGAGTTTTGTTACACCATGTAACTATTATAATATATTTATACTGTATAAACAAATAAATAAAAATAAAAATAATTTAAAATTTAATATAAATCATTGATTCGTGATGAGTTAATAATGTCATTGCGGTGAATAATTCAATGAATAGTTGATATTGAATAATTTAATCAAATGTAAAGAAGTGTTGACGTGACTAATTTGTACTTTGTATAATATCTTAGTTACCTTTATACAATGTCAAGGCTGTAGTTAAATAAATAAATAAATATACTATTTTCTTTCTAATATCGTTCAGTGTTGCATCGATTATCGAGTCATTTTGTCAAACAATCCCTCTAATTCTTAAAATAAATATGGTAGGATTTTTTTTAATGTGTGCATTTTAAAACTACTCGTAGCCGTTACAAAAACAGATATAAATTCACGCAAACACTATCATTGGGAGAATGATTTGACTTATTTTTGTCTATTGTAGCAGACACAATTTACTGAATTTCTGATACGAAAAGATACTTGCTTGATTATATGAGAAAACTGTACAGTCTGTCAAAAGACACGCTAAATACATATTTTTTTAAAGCGCGATCATAAGTTACTATCGTATGTTTGCACACGGGAAATTTGTGAATATAGCAAATAATGTAAATATGTTATTTGTTTTTTACGTTTTTCAAAGCATTCAATATATCAATATCTACGTTTACATAAAAACCTTTGATAGTCAGGTCAGCCAAACGTCGCACGCACCTTTTAATCCACACAGTTTTCGCTTTGTATGGGAACAAGTTTGCAAAACTGCAACAAGAAACTGTACAGTTTTCTGTCCAGTATAAAGAGGGCTTAGGCCACCAAGTAGTCAGAATAGTCACATCGACTATTAATGGTGATATAATTATAATGCCAACGCCGAATGGTTCATTCGCATTCCATTTTTTTTGTTTACCATTTTTCACCTAGGTTTTGTAAAACCAAGTGTTTGAAACTAATGAATTCTAATAATGCGATAAAACAAATCAAAGATGTTTTTATTTTTTTTGGTAAAAGCTGCAACCTTAATTACTGTAAATACGGGATTTTTTACTTCCATTAGCAAAATTTTTTTGCGTTTTGAGTTTTTTTGTCAATCAAAAAAATTTTTACAAAAAAAAAAAAAATTTACCTCAAGTTTTTCCCCCCTTTTATGGGGCCCGAAACGCCAGTTTCTTTTCATTTTTTTTAACATAACAAAAACATTTAACAACAAACGTAGTTAACAGAAATTTTTAAGGGAAAAATTTAAATTAAATATAATTTTTTTGCTTTTTAGAACATCAATAATCAAAATCACAAAAATTTTACCCAAAAAACATTAACGTCATCAAAATTTTTTTAATCAAAAAAAACGTAGGAATTTAAAATTTTTTTACATAACAATTATATTCAAAAACCATTAAAATAATAACTTTCCTTTGTTTCCAAAATGCGGCAAATCCTATCCTATTTTCCAAAGTTTTTTTTCTTGGGGATAAATTAATTTTATCATCCCAAATCAACATGATATGCTGAAAAATAAGTCAAAAAAAACCTAAAAATCTTCCAATAAAAAATTTTGGTCTAAAGGGAATAAAATTTCTTTAAACCACGAACTAAAAAAAACACTTTGATCCAATTAAATCGTTGGTTTTAAAAAATGTACGAGCTTTTCCCGAATCGCTTTAAATTTTTTAAAAAATTGAAAATATCCCCCAGTGACCACAACTTTTCAGGGACACGAAAATATTTTTATTACCCAAAAGGTTTTCCCTAAAAACAGAAGCCCAATCCCCCTTTAAACAAAGCGATAGGGGCTAAATAAATTTATTTGACCGGCCCCATTAAAACAAAAACCCCAAAGAAAAGGCAAAAAAAGATAATTTTTAGAAACTTGGTTTCTAAAAATGGATAGACACTCAAAACCCTAAAATAAACAACCCCGCCCATCCATTTTTTAAAAAAAAAATATTTAAAAATTTTTAAAAATAACAAAAATTTTTTATTTTTAAAAAAATTTTTTAAAAAACAAAAAAATATTTTTTAACCCCAAAATTTAAAATATCCCCAAAAAGGTTTAACTTTAGGCCCAAAAATAAATAAACAATAAATTTTTAAAGGGGAAAAAGCCAAAACCCGGGTAAAAAAATTCCTACTCTTTTTAAAAATTCCCTTTTTGTAATTTTTTATTTTTTTTTAAAAAAAAAAAAGTTTCCCTCCTAAAAAAATTTAAAAAATTTTTTTAAAAAAAAAATTTTTGGTTTTTAAAATTTTTCGGATTTAAATTTTTTCAAAAAAATTAAAAAAAAAACCCCTTTTTTTTTTTTTTTTGGGGAACGAAAGGCCCTTAAACTTAAAAAAATTTTTAATTATTTTTAAAAAAAACTTTTTAAACCGGAAAATCCTTTTAAAATTTTTTATTCATTCTTATCGTTTTTGACACGAAAGGGCATAATTTTACACAACGGATTCTTAACCCAACCCTTATGTATGGGGAGTAAGCTGGTGTTTTAAAAAAAAAATAAATAACTGAATGCTGTTGAAATGGCCCCTCAAGGGCGAATGTGTTTAAAGACTATTATGATAGGTAAAAAAATGTCGAAATTAGAGCAGAGTAAAGGCAAAGATAAGCATTTATCGAAAAAAAAATTAAAGAAAAGGGTTTTTTCCAAAGGGTTTGGGCCCATTTGGAGGGGAATGAGTGTTTGAAAGAACGGCTAAAAAAGTTTTAAATGAAATGTGCGGAATGAAAAAAGCCGGGGGAAGGGGGGAGAAAAAGACAGGGAGGGGCCCAAAATTAGGGCAAGTACTTGAAAGTGGACTTTGTAAAGTTGGGAAAAGGGGGTTTTATGTGCAGGAAATGAAATAAATTTTAGAGGAAGAAAAGGGAAGTCTGTCAGGACAGTTTGGTTTTGGGCGTTCAATCTTCTCTGAAAAACCCCCTACGGGGTTTCGCGTGATGGTTGGGTTAGTTAGTTTTTTTTACCGAAAAATTTGGTGAAACCACACGTTTAATCCTTTAACATTTTTAAAAATTAATAGTCATGTCTTCGAGTATTAAAAATTTTTAATCTTTTTGATTTTTGAAAAGGGATAAAAATTTAAGGGAGATTAAGAGAAGTATTTAATATTTGTCGCTTGCTGAAAATTAAAAATTAAATTTTTGGCTTATTCAAACTATTTGTAAAAAAAATTTATTCTCCTTTTTTATTCATACTTTTTTTCTTCTTTTTCAAAGGGAAACGAACGAAAAACACTTTTTTAAAAATAGCAGAGATAAAAAACCCCCAAAATTTCTTGTTAAATCGGGAAAAATTATAGGGTTTTTTTTGCACTTCAAAACCCACGAAAATTTTTTAAAAATAATTTTTTAAAAGGGTTTTAAAATTTTGGAATAAAAATTTAGGTGTTTAATTAATAAGGCATAGAAAGCCAATTGGCTGTAATAGAAGATGTTCTATGAGACTTTTTGGTAATATATGTTCATTTTAATTTATGGAAAACGTTATTTTTGACCAACTAACCTAACTAACCATCCACGCCATTGTAGGTAAGGATAGTGACATAGTACGCCATACCACTCTGTCCTGGCATACTTTCATTTACTTCCTCCTACATTCATAAACACCCTTGCTCATGCACATACAACACAGTATTATTCCGACTTTCTCACATATCCTACCCTTTCAAGAATTTTTCGTTTGGTTATTTTTGTTTTGAGAGATTCTGTTTCGTAGATATATTCGACTGCTTTTTAAAATACCTAAAAAACAAATAATCATATTTACATTATAAGCTATATAAATGCTATAATCGCTGTAATAATATACATGTTAGCGTGGTCTTTGTCTGGACTGTACAGTTTTCTGAACATGTAACTGTGCATTTTTTGTCCCGTATAATAGTACGATATAGTACAAAAAATTATCGTGGCTAGATAATGCATTACACCTTCTCTGTATCATTTACTTATGTATCGTGGTAATATATCGATCAAAAGCGCTTTATTAATTTATATGCCCTTTGTAAAAAATCTGGTTATAGCACATTAAACATACCGTGAAAAAAAGCTGTTCAGCTACCCTTATAAAAACTACGACTCTTAGATTGTATATGATAACATAAGCCAATTGCCTATTTATTTTGGTATTTTGTTTTTTTTGGTAAAGAAAAACTGTAATTTTTTACATAACGGCACAAAAACTTTTACGTTTTATGTTGGACTGTTTTTCTTCCTACGTATGATTTTTTTCACATTTTTATGTAAACTGATGTTATTATTAATCTTAGGTCTTGTGAACATGAATAATTTTGATCTGTTTTTTTTTCAAATGATAAGAGGTGTTTAATTATTCGTTTTATTTTTTTGTGCATTTGAACCACTAGTAGAGACTAGTTTTAATTCACATTGTTAGACATATGTAGACTTCGTTGTAAGACAATGTTATATTTTCAACGGGCTAAAAACACTAACTTTTTTTTTTCTTAATTTTTTTTTCACAATTTTTTTGGTTGTAATTTCTACGACATCTGTCGCAAAGGTTTAAGAGCTTTTTTAGTTCTGTTTAAGTGATTTCGTGCGGATGGTAAAAACCCAACAAAAAAGTACAAAACCTCTATTTTTCTAAATTTTGAGTTGTTTCTCTTTTATTGCCGGGGTGCGATATATTATGAACAATGTAATAGACATTAAATAAAAATTTGTAGGTTCGAAGTAACATGCAATTTTGTTTTAACAAGAAACCTTAAAGCTAGGTACGTATTAGCAGTCAACCCAGATAATAAAAAATATGTTATCTCCACATTATTGACATAAAACTATTTAAAACGCCATTTTTTTCAGCTATAAGACAGTCAATTTATTGTACATAGCTGTCGACTTCGGTAATCATTTTTTTAAATATATTGTACAAAACATGAACTTATTTACGTTTAGTCGATATGATAAAAGATGTCTAATGTGTGTCTCGTGGTGTAGTGGTTAGCACGATGGGGCAACATGCATGAGGTCACGGGTTCGATACTCGACGGGGTCAATATAAAATATTTATTCATCAAATTAATATTTATTGATATACAGGTAGCTTTTTCTAGATCACAATACTTTTTTATAAAAACCATCTGTTGGATTTTAAAATGAAATATTAATTCATAAAAAAAGACAGCCCCACGCACAGAGAGCTCTCAAATCTTTGTACGCATTTTTTCGCATCTTTTAGAAGTATTTTTTTATCTGTAATTCATTGTTCATTGTATCTTCAATTTATGTGTCAAGTTCCTGTAAATTTTATTTTAAATAAACAAATTTATAATAGAATTGTAAAACAAAAATTCACATGATTACGCGGTGCAATCCGTTCATAAATCGGATAATAACAAAGCGAGATACAGTCATTTAAAGTTAGATTTTTGAATAGATTTTGTATGAAAAGTGTGGATTATTGATTATAATAAAATGATTATTATATAATTTAAATAATGATTGTATCTCGCTTATTAATCATCCGATTTACGAACGGATTGCACGGATGGTTTTGTGATTCTCCGCTTTATTTTACAACTAACCTGTTTACGACTTTACTTTTTTTTTAAAATTACTTGCTCATTTTAAAAATTGAGCAAGTCACGTCACTAAGGATACATTTTTAAAATTTATCTCATTACTTTTATCTTTTCAAATAAGAATCGACTGCAGATAATATTCCTTTTGATATTATTTCCTACATTTTTCTTTACAGGAAATCGTTAAATATAAATATATATCAACTGATAAAAATACATTAGTTCCGCAATTGCATTCAAATAAGTAGTAAAGCAAATAATTAATATTATACTATTAGGTATAATAAAAATAAAATATAACAATAAATAAATTCATGTTTTAACTACTTCAGATAATTAAACGGATATTGTAATGATATTGGTGGCTATTTTTTTTTAACATTTGTATAACAATCGTGAATAATATTCATTTTTTACTGATTATTTCATAACTTATTAAAATAATAAAACCTTTACAAGCCTTTTTTTACATCCTTTTAAGTGTCCTTGGATTGTTGATTTACCAGTGAGTAAAAATAGCTATGGTAAAAAAATTGTTCTTATCACCCTGAGAGGAAATAATTATTTTAATGATTCACTTCGAGTGTCTTAGAACATTGGCAATAAACTATATCAATAATATTATAACGCAGTTGTACTTTAGCAGCTATAACTATGGCATAATAATTTGCGGTACTGCATAATAATAACAATAATAATCATTTTTTAAAATGATCCAAACCTTGAGTTGGTGAGTGAAAGCCGACCTAGAGTTATGCGAACTTCATTTCGGACCGAAAACTGCTCAGTTTCTTGTTCATAAAATAGTACAGACTGTCAAAGGACACGCTAAATACGATCATAAGTGTTATTATCGTATGTTTGCGCACAGAAAATGGTGAAAATACCTAATACTCAATGTAAATACTTAAAAACATTTTGGGTCGTGTTCAAATACTTGTACACAAATCTGGATTTATCCCAAGACGGGAGTAAGTATATATTTTATTTTATATCCCTACAGAGATGAGGTAGAAATTTTTCAAACTCAGGAATATGGATATTCGAGCGTTTACAGGGCTTATGACCTGTCATTGGCTGGGTTAAGTGGAAACTTTATGTAGGGTACTACAATAATTCCCTATTCCGTTTATTAGCGAACATCCACACAAGGTGACATTTTTGATGGTGTGGATATTCGCTAATAAGCGGGATGGGGAATATTGTAGTACCTACATAAAGTGGCCACTTAACCCAGCCAATGACAGGTCATAAGCCCTGTAAACACTCGAATATCCATATTCCTGAATTTGAACAAATTCTTCCTCATCTCTGTAGGGATTTAAAAATAAAATAAAAGTAAATACTTACGTTATTAGTTTTTTACTTTTTTAAAAGCAATCTAATTAAAAGTTTAAATAGAAAAATAAACATTATGAAATAAAACAACTTTTGTTTTAAAATACTTTTTTATTATTTAACACTCCAACCGGTTTCGGAGACACTACTCCTTCATCAGGGATTTGGATTTGTATTATTATACAAATCCCTGATGAAGGAGTAGTGTCTCCGAAACCGGTTGGAGTGTTAAATAATAAAAAAGTAGTTTAAAAACAAAAGTTGTTTAATTTCATAATTATGGAAAACTACAAAGTGAGTGCTACAAACATTGAGTTAATAAGAAAAATAAACATTAATGTGCACTTTTTATACGGGACAGAAAACTGTGCAGTCTGTCAAAAACACGCTAAATATGTGTGTATTTTTTAAGCGCGATTGTAAATTATTATTGTATGTTTTCGCACAGGAAATTGTATATATCGCTTATAATGTAAATATCTTGTTTTTTTTTAAAGAGTTCAATATATTTTACATCTACTTAAACTTTTACATTAAAAAAACATTAACTGTCCGGTTAGCCAAACGTACGTCGCGCGGACCATGCAAATTTTCGCATTATACGGGACAGTTTGCAAACTGCACAGTTTTCTGTCCCGTGTAAAGTGCGCTGAATACACTCAACACAGATGAATGGAAAAGACATACAAAAAGTTGTCAAAAATTTAAAATCAGCCATGATTTTATCGATGAGGCTTTTTGGCTCTCAGTTTTTCTATTCTCTGTGGTTATCACGTAACTTAGCACGTTTTTCCCGTTATGTAGCAATCGATTTTTTTCCTCAAAAATGTAAATCGTCGTCGTGGTGGTGAAAAGAGCTAACTCACATTCAATACATATGGGACTTAGCTCTTTTCACCACCTGTCAATGTCTGATTACCTATACAAACTAGCTGCACAAATTTTGCCAAATTTTAATGCAATTTAATAGGTGTGTAATTTTTTACGCAGTTAATTTTATTAACGCATTATTTTGTGATTTTCAAAATAACATTTTGTGCATGATAACCTGTACCATCTTACATTCATGTAATAAAATGATCTAGATACTCCGCACTTGGTGTACCAATGCAATGCCCTATGCACCATTGAGTGCGAATAAGGGAAAGTAGTAGTAGTAGTAGTAATTTTAACTTGAATGTTTGCTTTTTAATTTTCAGAGTGGGTTTTGGATCAGTACAGGGATTAAGGCATTTCCCCAAGGATTTCAAATTCGGTACTGCTACCGCAGCCTATCAAGTTGAAGGAGCATGGAACGTTAGCGGTAACTATTTTCTTCTTTATACGTCATATTAACAACTTTAAATGATGTCTTCAAATGAAAAAAACTATTGCTAAAAACTATTCGATGAAATGAAAATCTCGTCAGTTAGAAGGCGGTATTGATCTAGAATCTAGATAAATAGTCTTGAAGACTGTTTTTCATTTTGTGTACTATGATATTGGATGATATTTTTCCTGCAAAATTGACAGCTACTAATAAATAACTATACGATGCGTTTCAGACAAATCCGAGCAGATGTGGGACCATTACACACATTTCCACAACGACAAGATCAAGGACAGGAGCAACGGAGATGTAGCTTGCGACTCATATCACCTATACAAAAGAGACGTTCAGATGTTGGTAGAGATGGGCGTAGACTACTACAGGTTCTCCATATCCTGGAGTCGGCTGCTGCCGAACGGCTACGGCAAGAACGTCAGCCAGGATGGACTCCGATACTACAATAATCTGATAGACGAACTCATCAAATACAACATCACTCCAATGGTAACTCTTTTCCATTGGGATACCCCTCAAGCTCTGATGGAAATCGGCGGTTGGACGAACCCTTTGATCGCTGACTTCTTCGAGGACTTCGCCAAGTTGGCTTTTCAGCATTTTGGTGACAGGGTGAAGGTGTGGTTGACCTTTAATGAAGCGTTTAACTTCTGCGTCCTGGGGTATGGAACCAAAAATGGACTGACGAGATTGGCTCCAGATATCGACTTCCATGGGATAGCGGAGTATCAGTGTACGCACAATGTGCTGAGGGCACACGCGAATGTTTATCACCTGTACAATAGCACTTATAAACCAACACAACACGGTGAGTTTTAGAAATATTGTTTTGTGCTTATCATAAATAATTCCATTACTTTCCAGATACTAGATACACATTATTAATATAGGAAAACGAGAAAACGATATTTTTTTAATATTTTAAAATATGAAAATAATGATATTCTTGATTCAGTATTTGAATACTTGAGTAAGTAATAATAAAAAAGCAAAATAAAAAATTGGAGAGACATTTTCAGGCGTCTTCTAGAGTAAGTAATAAAGCTCGGTAGGGCCTTACCTACACTAATAAAAGATGATTGCCCAAAAAAATGCTTTGAAATCTTCTCAACAGATGACACCAGCATAGAAAAATTCTGTAAAGCGGAACGACGAAGACGATTTCAATATATAGTAGTTCCAAAAAATGGTCATATATGGTTATCAGATGATGGGCGGAATGGGGAATGTTGTAGTACGTCAAGTGGCCACTCAACCAAGTTTCCAGAGTTTCTCTGTCTCTGTTGGGATATCAATAATATCTAAGTAATAATGATTTATTTTTTGTGATGAACATAACGCGGAGGCTCTGTACATGTTTTCAGTAGGATCGAAATAATTCAGATTGATTTTTCTTAAGCCTGGGTGATTTGCGATATTGTTTCCCTTTTCTACTGGGTTCCAGCTTGTAAATGTCGTAAAATAATTGAATAAACATGTGGATTGATGATTAATGTATAAAGACAGTAAATATCCGTTATTTTCTCTTAAAAATAAATATAAAATTGCCAGATTGTTTAGTAGCTATAGGCGTTTTAATAATTAGAAAATATAACATTTTCAAATAACGCCTTCCAATATGTTCACTAAAGCTTATTTCTTTTATACAAAACACGTTTGGTTTTTGTATCGTGTAATGGGAACAGCATTCTGCGTTTCTGAACCATTTTTCATAAATTTAAAGGCAACCTGTATCAATACAGAAAGCCGTTTTATCGACTACTTACTCGTAATTATCATGTTTTTTCAAAATTCCGAATATTTTAAATTAATACAAAAACTTGCAGTGTGCAGTGACGTATGATTTAGCTTCATTATTATATTACTTGATGTTTTTCAATTTAGGGCCCGTATTCTGAATAAAATCGATATGTCCCCACTACCGGTTCACTAAAATCTAACCGATAATGCATCATTTAGAAGTTTTTGGGACACCGTTCTCATTTTTAATACAACCACAACTTTTGACCAAATTCTATATAGAAATAAAGCCTTTCCTATCATTCCTGTCACCTTCGAATAAATGAATTTGTTTTATTTATCTATTAAACCACCTCAACAGGCCAGGAGACTCAATAACACAGGGAAACAACATCGCATACCCAGGCTTTAAAAAAATCACTTTTGATTTTTGTGTTCTCACCCGGGAATCGAACGCGGAACCTCCGTATCGTGAGTCCAGCTTCTTAGCTATTTCGCTACGGAAGCGACCGTTTTTACACTCTAATTTTCCAAAATATAGGTTTAATAACAAAACTAGTTATTAAACCAATAATAATGAACATTGACAACTGTCCACTGTTGGCTTGATATAATCATCACATGACTAGGAAATTACATCCTTTTTTTTACAAGTATACTTTTATTTACAATTAATCCTTGCTCCAATTGCATAACTACAATATGTAATAATCTAGTCAGATCAATATCGATAGTGGAATTTATATGACACATTTAATAATAATTATGAAGGTACGTTGTCATGTCTGATTATAAAATCAATTATTTTATTTATTTGTCATTGATACAAAGCCGTCATTATTACGACTAATAATAATATTATGATGTATAGTTACTTATCATTACCTTATTAGGCTTTTTCTAGAATGCTTAAATGTGACAGACAAGTTATCATTATTATCTTAACTTATTAACGGAAGCTATGAAAACGTATGCAGTATAGATTGCTTTATTTTATATTCGTTCCGGATAATCTTTATCTGAAGGCACTTTAACGTGATTGGTATTGTGGTAAAACGTCAATTTAAATGCATTTAATGTGCATAAATAAGCACATGTCAACATGTATTATGTATATGATTGAAAGCATCACCGTTTCCCAGGAAATTATATTAATGTTCGAACACCCAGCTTCAAACAATAATAAAACAATTGGCCTGTATTACCACTACGAAATAAGAATTAAATTAAATGAATAATTTATATAATATATTTAACCAATAACAGAATCTCAGATGATATAGTTATTTTTAATGTCACAAAGACTCAGTTCAGAAAGGATGTAATAGTTTTTCTTAACTTATTGATATCTTATTTGTTTTTAATATAATATTTGGTTTTGAACTTGTATATTTTTAACATTTTAATTTAAAAAAATATTTAAAAAATATTTTTTTATTTCTTGAAATAGCATACATTGTTTACAAATAATATATTTTATAAATACAATAACAAACACACTAACATTACACATTATTCAACACATTCACCATTTTATTTATTTTTTAATTTAGATTTTCAAAAAATCTTCGTATATGCCTTAAATAAAACCGAATTCTGGGACATACTTTTTTTTGAGTTGAGAGCGGGGGGAGAGTTGTAACGGTGTATTATCTGTCTACCAAAGAGTACTTGACAGTTTGTACTGGCTGAGAAATACCAGACCTACCGCTTGCGCCGTTAGCCCACCTTGTTGGTAGACGTCACGGATTTTGGGTTCCTAGCAAAAATTAGTAACGATTACATCGGTTAGTACAGTATAGATTTGCGCGGTAGGGGTTTTTTAAAATGTGCAACTTTTAAAAAAATTGTTGGCTAGTCTTCTCAATAACTTATAAAAAAATATTAAATATTTTTTTGTCTTAGTTAAATATCCGTACGTACTCTTATGGAAAAAAAAACTCTAGGGAAAACAGTGGATCCCTGGCTAGGTATGTACTTCTTATAATCCCTTAGGATCAATTGTTTTCAGGAAATTGGAGCGGAATGGCTTCCGTTGATTTTAGGCACCTGAGGAGCGCCGGAATCGTGACAGTGAGAAGATAAAAGCCATTTTAGAGAGGGGATTGGAAATCACGGTAAAGATACATAATATTTACTTATAATATGCCCCCTGAGCCCAGATTACAAGCATTTATCTACATCGATATGGTAAAAATGATATCGGTAAAAATTCTTTGACAGATGACGATTACCGTCATATACGCGTCACAACTGCGATGTCGATATGTTTGTTATCCGGAACTGGTGTAGTGGTTTACGCGTTAGGCCGTCATTTGATATTCGACTCTTGGCCTAATTTATATTTATTTTATTTTAAATAATGTATATAGATATGTAATGCGATCTCTCAGGCGAAGACTATGTATGATAGGTGTACAAATGTCGAAATTAGAGCAGAGTGCAAGGCTGAGATAAAGCATTATCGGACAAAATTAAGAAAGGGCTTTTTACGAGGGTTTGGTCATGTGGAGCGAATGAGTGATGAAAGAACGGCCAAGAGAAGTTGGAATGCAAGTGTGCCTGGATGTAGAAGCCGCGGAAGGCCGAGAAATACCATGGCTTGACCAAGTATGTCAGTACTATGGAAGTGGCATGTGAAAAGTCGGAATAATTTGCGCGTATGTGCATGAGAAGACGTACTGAATTGTAGAGGAAGCAAAGGAAAGTTTGTCAGGACAGAGTGGGTATGGCGTTCTATCCTCACTGCCTATCCCTACGGGGAAAAGGCGTGATATTAGTTAGTAAGTAATAATTGAAATTGTAATATTTACGTACACGAAATCCTAGGGTGTGTGCCAGCTCTATAGCCATCATTTTATAATTTAAAATCGAACTTTTCACGCTTTTTTAAAAATTCCTGTTAACTTGTTGCTGACGTAAAAGTCGATATTTTTCCAGTGGGAGAAGGAAAAGTAGTAAAGTTACAGGAAATATGTTATTTTCTCTTCAGGCAGGTTGGTACCTCAACCCGATCCACTCCAAGGAAGGTGACTACCCCAGAGTGATGCGGGAGGCGGTGGACAGGAACAGCAGACTGCAGGGCTTCAAGCATTCTCGGCTGCCGGTCTTCACTCCCGAGGAGGTGGAGCGGCTCAAGGGAACTGCGGACTTTATGGGAGTTAACTATTACACGTCCATTGTGTATAAGAACGATCAGACGGGCGCTGATAGATCAGTCCCTTCCATTGAAAATGACATGGGACATGTTTTCTACCAGCCGGAGGAGTGGGATGCTGGTCTGTCTTCATGGCTGAAGGTAATTATAACCTTTTTAACAGAATACAAACACTTCACTTTATTGGAGATATAATTACTCAAGGAAACTCCAGACTTCTCAGGAGTCTACAGTTACACGTCTAAAGCGAACCTCTAAAAGATCAATATCGTCAAATAAAGATGACATGGGGCGTACTTTCTACCAACCTGAAGATAAGGTGCAGGTGTGTCGATGCGGGATGATAATCTTAATATAAATACCAAAACTTCTTGTTAACATATCATGTTAACTAACTTAAATATCAACACATAGATGGAGCTTTTAACGCGCTGGTGGATGATTCTCGATTCGAAACATATACCTATACAAAATCAAAAATGTTACCTGGTGTGGATATTCGCTAATAAGCGGAATGGGGAATGTTGTAGTACACAAAGTGGCCACTTAACCCAGCCAATGACAGGTCATAAGCCATAAACGCTCGAATATCCATATTCCTGAATTTGAAAAAACTCTACCTCATCTCTGTAGGGATATAAAATGTAATATATACCTACTCCCGTCTTGGGATAAAATCCAGATTTGTGTACAAGTATTTGAACACGCCCATTTATATAATGTTAAAGCTCAAAGGAGCTGAATACTTCATAGGAGTCAACTATACATAAGTACACACTAAATATAAGTCCAGAGTGTACCAAAACAACAAAAAAGGCTTTGTCAGATTATTCTTATCGCATAATTATGAAATTAAACAACTTTTGTTTTAAACTACTTTATTATTTTTTAACACGCCAACCGGTTTTGGAGACACTACTCCTTCATCAGGGCTTTGTATAATAATAATTTAAAATTTTGAGTACGAGGCATTTTGTGGAGTCTAATGTCTCAACTTTGGATAGTATGAAATCCATTGTCTCAGCAAATGAATAAATACCTTAAAATTATTATTTCTTGACAGATTCGCCCTCACGGTTTACGCGACATGCTGAACTGGATAAAGAAGAAGTACGGAGACCCTGAGATATTCATCACTGAGACAGGCTACTCCCAGCAAGGGGGGTCTGGTGGACGAGGGCAGGGTCCAGTTCATTAACGATCACATGGAGGCTGCCTTAGATGCCCTGGAGGATGGAGTCAAGGTCTCTTGCTTCACTGTGTGGAGTCTCATGGACAACTTTGAGTGGAGTGCTGGATACTTGTCAGTTATTATTTTATATACACATAATATTATTTATTTTATTTACTTTCAACGCCCATAGAGCTTTTACATCTAAGAAAAAGTTACACAGTAACAAGAAATTCAAATACTTGATTGTCTAGACTCCATCGCCTTTAATATATTTGACTTGAATATAATCAATGACTAGCGAAATATGTCTATATCGCCATATTCGTTACCAAGGCGATGGAGTCTAGCAATAGGTGAGTTTACATAATGACCGCTGGACACCTCGACAAAACTATGATATGCTACATGCCACCAATTCAGTTTTTTAATTTATGGAATATAACAATTTATTCATCATTTTTCACTTCGCATTACGATTACAGCATATTTATATTAGCATGTCGATTACAGTATTCATGAGATCAAACACTATCTAAAAATGCGTTAGTTCCTAAAGTAACTGGCTAAAAGAAGTGATTGCAGGCGGCATCCGTAGCGGCTAAGAATCACGGTGGTTTCGTGTTTGATTGCTAGTGAGATTACAAAAATCCAAAGTGATTTGTTTCAAATCAGCATATTATATTATATTTTTTTCCTCTGTAATTGGGCCTCCTGGCCTGTTGAGGTGGGTAAAATGTGTATTCCAAAAATTAAGTTTTTGGATTATAACGTTTGTTTTAGACCTCCCAACGATCAATAAAATTGAATCCAGAATTGATTAGAAAAACATATATTCTAGGACATAAACCGTATCATCCAAAATGTTGATATTGAATGTAGAATAATTTACGCGGATCGTTTATTTATTATTTAAAAAATTAAGGAAGAAAATTCAATTGAAAAATAAGGATTGAAATATTTATGTAAAAAACTTGTAACCAATTCAATGTCTGCAACAAATCCGTTGAATTAGCAAGAAACTTCAAATGTTCACAAAATACAAGAATTGTTCTAAAAGCTATTCCCTAGACTTCTATTTTCCTTGACTTAAATTTTAAAAAATACTACTTGGTACTCCAATTTATAAAATACAGTGGCACAAAACAACATATCAACATATCCCTAGTACAGATATAAACATCTTCTCATCTTCCTTTTCAGGGAATCGTTCGGCCCTTTACGAAGTGGACTTCAGCAGTCCACAGAAAACCAGGCGTCCCAGGATGTCAGCCCTGGTGCTGAAGAAAATCACGGAGACCAGAACTCTGGACCCTCTCTACAGACCAGAAATGCAGGAGGTCCCAGTCATGGCCGAGGAAGAGTTCCCCACGAACATGATTCTCTTCATTCTGACCATTGTATTCCTCATCATTATCTCTCTCACGTTAGCTGTTAAGTATGTAACCTATAAGAAGAAGTACAGCCTTCTGAAGAAGACTCCAACCATGAATGGAATGCATTAGAATAAGGACTTTATAGAGTATTATGCCTTCCTAATTATTACTGCAAGTGATCAAAACAGTATTTTTAATTATGTACGAAGATGCTGTGTTTTTTTGGTGGATACAATACTGTGGTTCTTTTACTTTCTGCTTTGACGTTAAAAGTTACTGCCGTCTGCGACACGGTATAAATTACAATTACATAATCATATCAATGTTCAATGCTTAGAGTAATGACGCGCAGGCTATAGAGGGGCCCTAACGGTCAAAAACCATTGTCAAACACGAAGTTGGCTATAGTTTGCAGCAAAACAAATGCCAATGTTTTACAAATGCCTAATGCGGCCTTGGCATATCGATAGTAATCAACTGTCACTATCAACAGTAAACATACTTTAATTTACAAATTGATCACCTAAAATTAAGAAAAACTGGTAAATAATGTAAATATGTTGATAAAAGGAAAGTTTTTATACAAATAATACCCATGTTAGGACAATATATGCCAAAATCAATGTAAATCAAAAGAATTATTTATCGAAATCAATTACCTGTGAAATGTGACTCCTTTAACACCTTTGACACTCTTACTGCTACAACCAAGCATACTACAATTCACCATTGCCTTTTTGATGATTAAAATCAGGAAGTATCCACGTTATTTACTAGCAAAGCGACGAAAGTGACCGTTACGCGTCTGTTGTCAAACAAATAATAATGGCCGCCAGCAGAGTGAAGTTGTCGCTAACCAAAAATTTGCAACGCTTCCGCTCTATGGGAAACGGCGAAAGGGCCTCTCTATAGCCTGCGCGTCATTACTCTAAGGTTCAATGACACCTGCAACGGAGATCGAAACGTGATATATTTAGTATTAAGAATTTACATTGATTATCAAAAGCTTATTTCAACACATTTTTTTATGCAGCGCAAAAGATATGTAGACTCTTCCATACTTATAGTCAGTATTTTATTTTGAAGTTTTGTGAACCTACTCGACGGCTTTTTTTCGCACATTTTTAAAAAAGTGTGTGGTTACAAAATTTGGCCGCAAAGTGGAGTTTTTATTTTTTTAAGGAAAAGTAAGATAATAATACAAAAAATGAAGAGTGAATTCCCTAGAAATTTATGTTTTCTTTAAAAAAAAAAAATATTTCCGCCATCTTTAGATATGCTGAAAAATTAAAAAAAATACAAAAATGAGGGCTTTCCTTTTTTTTCAAAAATCGGTTTCGGTATTCCCAGAAAATAGTTTTAGGTATACGTGCTAATTTTTACACAAAAAGAGTTTTTCGAATCAAATAACATTAAAATATTAATTCTTATTAAGAATGTAAAAATTTTTATAGGAAAAGCAAAGTTTTATTTGAAAATAAAAAAAAAAGTTATTTGAACTTACTGGAAGTTGATAAGTCCATTTTCGATATTTATTTTCAATGTGGAATATAAATTCAATTTGCTTTTAATTACAATAGATATCTCAACACAGACGAAAGGTTTGGAAGGGAATATGAATGTCTAGGCATTTACAGGGCTCAAGATTTGTCTTTAGCTGGGTTAAGTGACCACTCGATGTATTACAACATTTCCCATTTCGCCTAGTATTTGATGTCCATATCTACAAATGGTTTTCATTGGTTGAATATTTCTTATTGCCCCCTGTGATAATCAGGATTATAAATATTTTTTTCTGTACTTAACCCTTAGTACATAAACCCTATAAATGTATATTATGTATGACTAAAACTTTATTACAGTAAAAGTAAAGTAAAATACAGAATGATCAATAATATATCGATACATTATTATCATTGATATTTTACTACTGATCGTGTGGTGTTACCAAATAAATAAAATTGCCCCATATATTGGGGAAAAATGCTTCAGAGGATTTCCCCGAATGAATGTTTATTAATAAAATTCATGATATTACGTTCATACGTAACTGATTAAAATAGGTTTATAAATAAATAATTTATCATCATTATCATTCCATTTTCACTCCCTATGGATTTCACAAACTGCCTCTAGGCCAAGCAAACGGCTGCCAGTTTCCGTGCATCCTCCGAAATCAGGTCTACGTCCCGTAGTTACAACGTATTGAGAACGTTAAGGACGTCAAGAACCTGATGGTGAATTTATCGTCTGGATTCCGATTCTTGATTTTATGTTAATTGTAGGTACTTTTAATATGTTTCATTATATTTATTATGCGTGAATCAAAAATTTACCATAAAGAAAAATATGTATTGTACATTTCAAAGTAAATATTTTTGATCGCATTGAACTTTTTTTAAAACATATGGTTAGGTAGGTCAGTTTAATTATTTTATTTTTATATAAAGTTGAAGTAATCAGGAATACTATTTTTTACTATTAAGGATTTTTTAATTTAATGTAACATTTTTTATACGAAATTTAACTAAGTAGACGTAAGTTTTCACTACCTATAATTGGCGTTTTTAGAAATAATGTTTTTACTATAAATACATAATAAAATAAAAAGATCGTTTATTATTAAACCATTTAGACCTACCGTCCCACATATAGGACAGTGTGTATAAAAAATTTGTGCTGAAGAACCCAATAGGTAGGTATAATGTTACAAATTTATCTTAATGTCCAAGAGGAAACGGAAGGTATAATAATTCATATAAACAATATCAGTTTGCTAATATTTTTTCAGAGATTTAATATAGACGCAGTTTAAAACAGTGTTTATTTTTTTTTTCCATGATTTCATCGAGGAGGTAATATTAAGTGTTTTTTTCAAAAAAATGTATTTTATTTTAAATTAAGATCATTAATAAGACTTTACTTAGCATACTAGTTCAATATTATCAGTGATTTCAATATGAGTGCTGCATTTTTTTTTCGTTGAATTATAGTGACCCCTATGTGGGACAGTAGGACTATACACAATACAAATTTGTGATTTTTATAAATATGCGGTATTTTTCGTAACACCATACATCTACATAATGTTTGTGTACTCTTTTTCTATAGTGGGACACGGGAAAATAAATAAAAAAATATACATTGAAATTTCATAAAATCCTTCAATTTAATATTTAAGAAAACCTTATTTCTATTTTGAACAGGGTTGTAGTAGAGCTGTACAGTTGTACAGTATGTAGTATGTACAGTCGCGAATCCTGGGTTGAGATCAACTTCGCATTATTACTTGTGTCCTACGTTATAGCAATTATTATTTAATTTCATTTTATATCCCTACAGAGATAAGGTAGAATTTTTCAAATTAAGGAATATGGATATTCGAGCGTTTACAGGGCTTATGACCTGTCATTGGCTGGGTTAAGTGGCCACATTATGTACTACAACATTCCCCATTCCGCTTATTAGCGAATGTCCATACCAGGTAACATTTTTTATTTTGTGTATATGTTACGAATCGAAAACCATTCACCAACGCGTAACTAGCTCCATCTATGCATTTATATTGAAGTTAAGTACTTTTAGCAAATTACTTCATTTTTGTAACTAAGACTCTGACCGAGTTAAATTAATTACTAGTAATCGCCTACAGATGACTCTGCAATTTATTTGACTTATATTTAAACCAGGAATTTCATACAAAATGTTGTACCCACCCAAAATGTTGGGTGGGTTCAAATACTTGTACACAAATCTGGATTTATCCCAAGACGGGAGTAGGTACATATTTCATTTTATATCCCTACAAAGATGAGTGGCTCCATCTATGCAATGATAGGTCATAAGACCTGTAAACTCTCGAATATCCATATTCCTGATTTGAAAAAACTCTACCTCATCTCTGTAGGGATATAAAATGAAATATGTACCTAGTCTTGGGATAAATCCAGATTTGTGTACAAGTATTTGAACACACCTAAAATGTTGTATTATTTAATTATTTTAGCTCTGAACTATACATATACATTTGGGTATATTTGAAAAAACGCAAATGTTTCGTTTTAAAATATGTGTTTTAAATACTGTCTATTTACGTCTGTTTTTAAATTATGCAGCGCTTCGATTCTGTTAATGTTTTTCAACTACTGCGCATACGATTTTGTACTGAATTCGTATGCGCAGAAGTGTCTAAAACCTTAAGAGAATACCACCGCTGGCTGGTAGATATTTTATCTTTTATTCTTACATAAAAATGATCGAACGTGCAGCAGTCATTTGATTTATGGCTTCGTACAAATTATACTGTATAAAACTTTGATGCCAATAATAAAAACTGGGGTCGGTTTTGTCATTCGAAATATTTATTCTACAACTTAATAATTCACAAAAAGGTGCGTTTCAATACAAATTTTCTAAAAATATACGCTTTCTAGGGTAAACTTCATAACACCACTTATTATCAAATTTCACCGTCTAATCCTTTTTATCTTTACTTATCGTCTCCTGCGTTTAAATATTCAGATTTCCCAACACCCACACCACACTCTACACACATACCACAACACAACATACACATGACATGTTTGCTCTATTGTTTGCTCACTTCACGTCTTCAGAAATTTGTCTTGTACATTGTGTTGTCCACGTAATTGGTGTTATGTTGTATATATTAGCTTAAATTGATCTTAGTTCATTGTACCTAACATATCACTGTGTGCGCAACATTAAAATATAAATAAATAAAGCAAAATAAGAGTAAAATAATTGTTAAAAGTCGGTTTAATTTTTTAAATATATATTTATTAGTACAAAAATACAATTTGGAATCATTATTACTCACAAAATTTTATTTGTACATTTTCTAGGCATTATTTTCAAAATGCATGCACTTAGAGATATTTTTAGGACAGATCATAAGGGATTTTTAGAAATTAGATTAGATTGAAATTAAATTTAGATAAAGAAAGTATACATGTATAAATGCATATAACTGATCGTCTTTATCAGTAATTTTAAAGTATTTAAAACACTCAACATTTTAAAACATAAACATGTCGACATCATTAATTTGTAGGCGAATTTAAATACTTTTATTTTTTTAGTGCTTCGTGTACTACGTGAAATGTACATGGTCTAACAAAACTCGATGTAAAACTGACTGGTGAATTTACATCATATTTGGAGTCGAATGTATAATGTGATTTTTGAATCTGAGCTTGAAAAAAAAATTTTTTCTTCTCATAAAAGCTTTCATTAGTACCGCAGATTAAGTAAAATTACACAAATTCATCCTAAAATGCTGATTTTGATTTTGTTTTATTTATGGATAGCATTAATTTGACAAATGCATGATATTTGATAACCATTTTGCCAAAATTTAACTTCGTACTCAATTTCCTCGAAAACTATGGGTCAAATCAAAAAATTTTATTCTACAAAATCGACTCCAAATATGACGTAGATTCACTGGTTTCCCGCTTGTACATCGAGTTTTGTAACACCATGTATAATGTAGGTAAACCAAACATTAATCAAAATTTTCAAAATGTTCCTTTCTATAAAAAAATATTATAAATGTAATTATTACTAGAACTTAAAGCTTCTGTAAGAAGCAAATATTATATACAAAATGTTGAAACATTGTATTATCATAGTAAAATAATTTTATTGCTATGCTTTTAGCCTACGTTTTATTTTAAACAATAAAAATTGACAATGCTTTTACATTAGTATACTAAAGTTTTAAAAATCGTTACTAAAATCGAAACTGAACAATGAAAATACTTCATAAAGATCTCAATTCGTATTGTTTTTTATTAAAATAATTCAATCTTAAATTAATAACACAATGTTGTGACATTTGAGTAATAAATAATTAAAAATTTGATCAATTTTCCGCTAATTATTGTAATCAACCGATTGTGGTTAAGTCGTGAACTCCGGATTAGAATTCTTAGGTTCGAAGGTTATTAATATTACCTTTTTACTATGCATCAACTGACATGAAATAATAATGGCTTCAATTAAGTCAAACGCGTTCATTTAGTTTCATTTACAATAAATTTATTATATATCTGGATTTTTTTAACTAATTTTTCTGTATTTACCCAAATTTAATGACACATGGTTAAATATTCAAAAAAAATATCGTCTGCCGCCATCGAAATATTACACTTAGTACACGAGTACATGAACCAGCAGTATTGATTTAATAGAATAAAGGTTTTTGTATTAAGCATTAATGTTAAGTCGCGAAACATGAAATTAAATTACTCATGAAAAAAATATTTATTACATCTTTTGTGATTTGTCATTATATTGGTGTGATAAAAAAAACTGGTATTGAGAATCAGACTTAAAAATCCAGATATATAAAAAAATACACTTTATCATTTTATCACTAGGTAAAGAGTTCCACCACATAAAATCGATGGTTGTGGCTTTTTTTAAAAAAACCTGAATATATTTTCTAAGCTTTTTACATTACTATCATGTTACTCACGCGATGTTGGCAGTTCAGATAATTTATTCCCAAAAAAGGTTCGTTTTATTAACTTCAGCTCGATATTATTTAAAATTTAAGTAACGTATTAAAATATTGATCGTGGTCCAGAAATACAACTATGGTTAGATAAAATAAAATGGAATGAAATGTACGTATTAAATTAAATGCTAAATGAGTCTACAAAACTTAAAACTATTTGATTAAATGCTAAATGGGTCGATAAAACTTAAAAGTATTTGATTAAATGCTAAATGGGTCGATAAAACTTAAAACTATTACAATAATTATTACTAACAGTAATTGTAAAAAAAATACTAATCATTAAATACTCTACTAGTTTCTATTTCCTTTTGAATTTAGGGTCTTTTAGTACTTTTCTGTTGTGATCTATTAAGAATCCATGATTTGTTTTCTAAATGGAAACTGGCTATTCCTGAAGCGCGTCTATTTAAAACGAATATCAAATTTCTTCCCTACCTAAAGTATTTAATACTTCAATATGACTATAAATTAAAAGTACTTATTTCTTCTAGCATATCACAATAAATCTGTTATGAGATTTGATTCACGTTAATAAGAGCGACTTTTTGATCAGTAGAGTTCTTTTAATTTTGGTTAACAAAATCATAGTAGTTGCCTGTCTCTTATCCAAATTTTACCGTCATTTATTTTTTTAAAATGTGTAAGCTTAAGACATTAAAATCCACTTTTAAAAGCTCTGATACATTTCGTGCCTGCAGAGCAGTGCAAGGTAATTTTGAGACTAAGAGAGACGATCAAATTTTACGATCCTTTGTCATGACAAATGGGTGCAAGAAGGGGATAATTCATATTTATATTCTCGTATAAAATTACAACGGCAATAAACAATCGTATTCTCTGGATGATTGCAGTACCTATAAGTCAATTGCAGTTCCCAGCTCTTACCATTACTAGTAGATCTAGATACTGATCAAAAACGACTCTTACAACTCTTCGTATTGGCTTAAAATTCTCTCATCAGAAGTCAACTTGTCAAAACACAAAATCAATCCAATTTTCATTAAGTCCATTGTCAGATGTACCTATAGATATTAAATTATTCCTTGCCACTAACATGCATCCTTGGACGGCCTGACGGATCGCACAGCGTTCAAGATGCGCTCTTTTCCTATCTTCTTCAAGACGATGATGAAGCTGATGAGGAAGATGGCGACGACCAATATGGCAATCACTGGAACGAGGCCGACCCAAGGTCCAGCAGGCTTCTCTGGCACCAGGGGGAGGTAGAGAGGATCCAGCACGTGGGTCCTGACGATCTCCTTGTAGACCAGAGCCGACATCTTGGGGACTCGAGTCCTGTTGGGATCCTCGAAATCGGTCTCGTAAAGACCGAAGCGTTGCCTAGAAAATCAATTAAATGTTCATTTAAAGTAATTTAATAGTTTCTTCTCGTACAAGGGTATTAGAGATTTGTTTTAAAAATTCTTTAAAGGAAGACCTGAGAGGATATTCATCAATAGGTCAAAATACGAGTACCTACCTCCAGCTTTAGCGGAGAGGTAATATGATTCATTTGTTGGGGGCAAACCATTATAGCTACTACTAAAACATGAGGGGATCCCTTTTAATTAAAATCGAACTAGAACCTCTGTACTAAGAAGTCACCATGAGCGTGATTATGTCTGGACTATGACTAGGACCGCATCAAGGTAGGAGTTAATGTTGTTAGCTGACTGTGTCCCTCAGGCCCAGTGGAGAATATTATAAACTCACGTGTATCCATCAGTCCACTCCATGTTGTCCATGAGGCTCCAGGCGGTGTAGGCTGTTACGTTGACTCCATCCTCAGTAACGGCCTGGTGGACCGCCTCCAGGTAGGTGTTCATGTAGTTGACCCTGACCATGTCTCTCAGGCCCTTTAAAGTGGAGACACCATTTTCTGTGATGAGGATCTCGGGGTTACCGTAGTCTTTCTTGATCATGGAAAGCTGCTTCCTCAAACCAACGGGGTATGCCTGAAAAAATCGATATTTAGAAAATGAAAACATGGTATATTGAACAATTTTACATACTTCAACAGGAGGCCAAAAGATTTTCCAGTGAAGTTAAAACAGGGAGCAAAGTGGAACGATCGACTCAAAAAAGTTTCACAATTATTCCCCTCAGTGCCTCCGTATCGAAAATAAAACTTTAATCAATAAAAAGTAACATGGTTGGTATGTACAGTAATACTTACAAACAAAAAAAGGACTTTGACAACAGGGGCTTCATGGTTAAAGATGATTTTTTTATTTATTAATATGGGTCTAAAAAAAATCAATTCGCTATTTCGCAAATATTATTAATATAGCATTCATATCAGTACACAGAAAGTTTATCGTTAACCATGCTTGTACAAAAACAAAAACGATTGTTTTCAATATATGATCCTACAAAACCAAAAGATTTTGAGACAATAAAGTGAAAAAATGAAAAGTGGATGTGTTTTTAAAATATTTATAATATTAAATGTTTAATAAGGAAAATCGGTTGTGTTTATCGACAAGGGATGGTTACTCAGTTTTGCTTCCCATTTGCATTTTATTTTATTTACATTTGGGATACAAACTGATGTACAGGTAAAACAAAAAATAATTAAAAACTAAATAATTAGCCAATAATCATGCCTGCCATTCACAATTAAATGTATCCGGCTAGTTAACTTTAAACAGTTTAATAAGAATCTACTTATACATGTAAATATAAATAGTTGTCATCTTAACGTCAGCTAAGTTTTTGAGTTTCTTTATTATATGTTGTTATGGGGTCTGTTACATATCTCAGCTATTAAATTTATCATCAATAGCGCCTTAACAATTTCGAGGAATCGAAGAATTTTATCGATGATTTTTTAACTTTAGGTATATGAAACAGGTAGGCAGTCTAGTTGGTCCTGGTAAGGACACGGAATGAGAGTAGAATAATTAATACTTGGTGAGTCAATATGCTATATTACAATTTTATATTGCATACTCCTGATCATTGAGTAATTCTTCTATGTGCAAGGGATTCAAGGTTGATGGACAACTTTTAATGAGTCTTAATAATAAGGTATTTATCGAGCAGGGAGATATGAAATATGCATATATTATAGGTACACAACAAATTTAATAATATATGGAATTTACCTTCAGCCACTCGAAGTCAAGATCCGGCACGACTGATTCTACAGGTAACCTTCGGTAAGCCTGTCATCATCCTCCAGCGACGGATTCGGCTTCTTCTCTCTCTCCTCATTGTACCTCGTTATAATGGAGGTATAGTGGTTCATGCCGAAGTAGTCGTACGTGCCCCTGAAGTACACCACCTCCTCGGGATTGAAGCTCGGCAGGCGGGAGAAGCTGTAGTTCTGCTCCTTGCTGCGCTCCGCCACCATCTCCTTCATGATCTCAGGGTAGTCGCCCTTCTCCGTGAAGATGGGTTTGGCGAACCAACCGAGCTGAAAACAAAGTGCAATTTTATGTTATTCCAATCTATCATAACTACCATATCCCGCTCCTATGTAGAGCATAACACAAACTGCTCAGGCCAAGCGATCCGGCCGCCCGCTCCCGGCATCTTACCCAAGTCATGGTCCACGTCCCGCAGCTCTGACGCAAACTGCCGACGAAATCGTCAACAGTGGTAGCACAGGACGCCGAGAAACTGATGCTTTGTACAAATAGGCAATCTTGGTTAAGGCTCTCGTAAGGCATACGTAAGTATATGTCCTAGCCAGCCGAAAACGCCTACGCCGGATGCACAGTAGATTACCACCAGGGTCTGCTGTTGTCCAGTTGATTTACCTCTGTTGTTCCTTACATCGTCAAACCATCGCTACACCATAAATTCTACTTAGACACCTATTTTCAAATATCAGAAGTCTGCTGTCTTGGGCCCTGGTATAGGTAGCCTCGCATTCGCAAGCCGATAGAGGAGAACAGTGTGTGATGCAGGGACAGTTATTCATATCTATAGAATATAATAAATACTATTATGGAACTAACCGACATAAAAGCCGTTTTTTTTTATCACTCACTGACAAACTTAAAATCGCGGTTATGCTTGTTGAAAAAATCGGTTTGAGACGGCTGGACCTGAAAAAAGGATTCTCAGTAGTCCTTTAACCACAGTCTAGGAAGTGGTTGTGGGGCTTTCATTATACCAATCGACATCAACACAAAGTTGTCTAACAGGAAACGCGTGTAGATGTGATATGAGATAATCTCATCAAGAAATAATGGGTAGTTACCATGATGTTTTTGCCTCTTTTACTGCACGCTCCGCTTTAAAAACATTCTGCTACTTATTCAACTAGTTAATAAATCTGAACTTTTTGGTTACGATTAAGTATATACCATTTTTACCTACCTCAACACACCATGTACACTTCGAAGCGAGTTGTTAATGGACATACTTAATTTGTGGTGACTATGCAAAGAGACCGCGAACTTATTCAAAATTTTTTTTAAAATAAAACTTAAAGGACCCCCCTTTTGGGGGGAAAAAAAAAAAAAAAAAAA